>JAZHYW010000912.1:0-78976 GCA_037355805.1 Ixodes ricinus
CCCACTCTATGAGGACCAGAGATGGCAAAATTACTTTCAAAAAGTAGTTAAATTACATTACTAATTACTTTTCTCAAAACTTAAAAAATGTAATTAAATTACATTACAAGTTACCGCCGACTAAAGGTAATGACATTACATTACTATTACTTTCCAAAAGTAATGAAATTTTGAAATTGCTGACATTACTCTTGAATACCTTGAGGCAGTAATTCGTGCTCATTTTATTTACCGTATAGACCAACACAGTGTTTACAAAGCAAGCCCTCGTTTGCCCACACAGGGCGTGTGCAGGAACCAGACCCGGGAGAAGCGAGGCGCAGCGCATGCGCTGAGTGCCGACAGCAGCGCCACCGCAGTGATGTTAGGTCAAAGAGCTGAGTTGATCTATATGAGCAAAACTCAGATCTTTCTGTTTACACCGCAACAACCTTATGTGCCTCAAAGTGAAACATACTGAACAGTGGCTTTGCCGGCTCACCCGACATAGTGTTAAACATGATGCATAGCTTCTTTAGACGTGACTCAGAAAGACAGTCGACTCACCGGTTTCGCTGTTCATTCAACGGTGAAGCTCCTTACTAAAGGGTGGGTATGTTTCCGTCTATCTGACTTAGAAAATGTAGTCCGTGTCAGTTGGTTAAGTTGGGCAATGGCAGCTCGTTCTTGCAAGGAATCGTCACGTGAAATGTTTCCCTTCCGCCTCGGACACCAATCTAATTCTATTCTCCCGAGAGCACTATACTCGGTGATAACTTCTCTTGGCAATGCAGTCAACTTTCCTTGGCAATGCAGTGAAGAGGAGGAGAGCCCGCACAAGCTTTATTCAGCGCTCAAAATGGGAGAGGAACGCGTGCTCCACTGCATTACCAAGAAAAGTTGTCGCCGCGTATAGTTGACCAATTCTCGGTCATTCCTGTCAAGGAGCATTTTTCGGAACACCCGAAGAGTCCAAGTTTTTGCGCATTGTCACATAAAGGGCCCAGATAATTGCTAAGCAGAAGCGTCGCCAGTTCAGCAATGACGCGAGCTTCCTAAGTTGTGTATTTCCCCAACAAACGGGGGGGGGGGGGGGGACTATACCTGCTTGCGGGACTTGTTCTGAATAAACTTCCCATGGGAAGGCAAGTACACCGCGGCGGCACCTGCTTTGGCTCGAGGACGCACGAAACGTTCTGAGGCTTTGATAAGGCATTTGGAATTAACTGTTTATTCCGCTCGTTTGTTGTTCACAATGGTCAGAAGCTTACGGTTTGACCTTGCTTGACGAAAGTACAAAACTGGGGATTTCTTTGCCCTCTCCTCTCATGTTTTAAATTATGTTTACTTCACTAGTGATGTGCCCGTCGCCTTGCAGCCTATGAGCCCTTCATCCCTAAGCTGACGCACGCACTGTCAGCGCAGGGATAAGTGAGTGGAAGCTCACGTGTTTGTTGGAGCAGTCACCCGTCTATCGTTCGCCACGTAACCACGCTCTCGTTCATATCCACGTGCAAGAAAAGGACGGGACACGTGATCAAAAGAAGGTGTTTGATTGGTTCTGGTCATCTTGCAGCTCCCACAGTACTGTCAGCTTAGGAATGAACGAAGATAGTATTGTCGTGATGAAGCGACGCCGTGGATCTGTCGTGTTTGGAGTTCATAAGCCGTTGCCTTCCAGTGAAGTCTACACGCAAGCTTTTCTCCTTCGCCTTTCCAGCCATCCTTTGTGCTTCTGTCCAGCTCTTCGTACAAGGCTTTGCGTTGAAGTGGCCGTCGATTATTTCTTCTGATGCTCTTTAACAGCATTTCACCATGCAAAATAATTTTGCTCTTTTTCTTAAAACTTGCAAACGAATTTCTATTTTATGACAAAAATAATTTCAAAAGTAATGAGTAATTTTTTCGAAATTACTGCCTGAAAGTAATTCATTACATTACTAAATTACTAGCCTAGAGAAGTAATTCAGCACATTACTCATTACACCAAAAAGTAATTTAATTACTGTAATTCCATTACAGTAATGTCATCACTGCCATCTCTGATGAGGACCACGGGGATCTCAAAGCTTCACGACGAAATCCTGGGGATCGCATTTTTGACAACGCCAACAATGCAATCCTCACAACTTCGTCATCAAGTTTTGCGGAGGAGAGACTGAAAGAAGACCTTCGCTTTTATCCTTGAAATTATGAGGCGACAAAAAAGCTTCTTGGTCAGTGGCGTGGCGTACAAGCATACTTGGGCCCCACTATAGTTCCAGTAGGCTTGTATAAATTGAGAAACATTCCTACCCAATATTGTTAGATGGCCTCTTTAAAGGGACGGTGCAACGATATTCAGTTGCATAATGTTGCATGCATGTTTTTCACTTGACACGAGCTTACTGACACTAGTGGAACACAAGTACACACTCGCACGCAAAGCCACTGACCAAGAAACTTCTTTGTTGCGGTGTGATTTCAAGGTTAAAAGCGAGGTGAAATAGAGTACCGTATAGCCTGGGGTCTTGAACCTACACCACGCAGTAGTGATACACGACCGCACGCGGGTACGATGCTCATCCAGTTCGAAACGGGCACGGGTGGGGATTGAACCCAGGATCCCTGGGTTCTGCAGTGCGAGATTTCGCTCCATGTGCTCCGACCTAGGGCCCTAATCAGGACACTTGGCGAAAAAGTTGGCGAGAAATCTGACGGCCGTGAATGGCCAGCGCCGCACTTGACCTTGGCGCGGGGCAATCATAGCCACCGGATTTCTCGGCCGACTTTTTCGCCAAGTGTCCAAATTAGTGCCCATGGTGTGCGCTAGCCCACTCGGCCACCGATCCCCCATAGAGATCAGTGGTTTTCACTATAGTTTTCCCAACGTAACGCAGCATGCTTGCTTTTCTCGCTCGCAGCACCAATGCGGCTAATAAGCAAAATATCTAGAAGCGAAAAATTAAAAAAGTAAAACGTTTGCGCTTAACAAACACATTTGTTGCTTCTAGTACAAATAATGGGTAAGGTAAAAGTAAACAAACCCCTGTTTTCAAATTTTTACATGTTTGGCTTGCGTCAAGTAAAAATAAGACTCGCTTAAATCCTTTTGCACGAAAGATGGCTATGAAATTATTATGGGTGCGTGAGCACTGGGTGGCCGGTAGCATGGAACGACTAACATGGAGGTATTTGACACAAAAACCTGAATCATATTAGGGAGCTTTAGAACAGGGAACCTCAACGTTACGGTGCGCCTAAGAAATAGGGGTTCACCACTGCGCGCATGCGCCGAACCCAAACCACGTTTCGGGTTGGCGTTCGCCCCTAACGAGAGCCTACACTATCGACTGAATTCATGAACGCTACTCGACTCTAAAATCCACTCAAACTCAACTTGAGGTCGTTTTGGCCCTTCATTGTTGGAGCTCGATTCGAAACTTCACTCGACTGAGGAAATACTCAACAATTTTCAATAAAATCTCAAGGTAGCGTTGGACGCTACCTCGAGTACTTCCTCGAGACTCGAGTTGGTTTTTGGGTGTCATGGCGGTCGACGCATCGTTCACCGAGTTCGTGGAATTTGTCCTCAGAACCGACAAACTCCTGCAGCACACGAACATGAGAGCCTTCGAGTGTCACGGCGTCGTTTCGGGAACCGGGTGAACGCAATGGAGATGTTCAGCGACTGTGAATTTCTTGCGCGCAATTGCTTTACGACAACGACGGTGGTCAGCCTCCTGAAGTCCCTGACGCTGAAGCAGTGCGAGAACAGTCGTGGTCTGCCGGTCCCTCGAACGCTCCAGCTCTTGATTGCGCTGCAGTTCTACGGCGCTGGGACATTCAGGTACACTGTAACCGGCTACCCGGTAAATGTATCGTAATCCAGTGTGCCGGTCGTTGGGCAAGTGTCGTGGCTAATCGCCAGCACGTTGTGCCACCGTCTTGTCAATTTCCTGGGGAGCGCAGCGTACTTGGACCTTGTAAGAGTTTTATGAACTCAACTTAGGCAGTAAAATTTCTTGTTCGACACTGTATCAGCAAAACTTGCCAAAGAAGGGACTTCGCATTTATGCTAAAGGCCTATCCACCCACTAACATATTTGACCGATGACTACCTCGGCCGAGAGTGAGAGAGGCCAAGAGTGAGTCAACGTCATGACAGCTTTCGTCGATATACGTTTGCGGGTCACCGGGACATCCGTGCTCAGCATGGCAACCAATTCAAAGAGCAGCTCTGCAAGCGACATACCGAACATGAATGTCCATCAGGGCCTGCATCGAGGCGTACGACAAAAATATGCTGAGAACCATGCGTCTCAGCCTGCAAGAGTAGTAAGATAGAATAGAGGTGGAGAGAAAACGGCCAGAATGAGGCCTGACCTGCAGCGCCATGACCGATTGTGTACTCGTCTGCTTGCGGGTACCTCGATTTGCGACAGATGGCGCTGCGGCGAGAAGAAAAATTTCCGTCAGTTTAGCCGGTCGCCACCGGTCGCCCCACTTGGTCGGCCACCCGGAGTGAGAGTTCGCGGTGCTCCACATAGATGGCGCCACAGGAAAAGAGAAACCCGGGGTACACAATCGGGTCGCTCATTTGGCTCTCGTTTCCCCACCTGTCTATCTTACACCCTGGTCTCAGCTGAGACTGGGTGAAAGAAAGCACTGCCAAAGCCAGCGCACGAGCTGAGCGGGACTCAAGCTGCGTCTCAAGACGCTCGCGCGCCGCAGCCTTTGCAGTGCTTTCTTCACCCAGTCTCAGCTGAGACACTGTTCTAGCAAGCCGGCCCTGGTGACTCGTGGTCGCATCAATACGTAATGTAAAGAAAACCTAGTCGAACGATAGTGAGTGCATAGGGAGGGGGGGGGGGAATTAATGAATCAGGTTTGGGGGGGGGAGTCGGTAGGCATTTGACTGGCAGGGGGAGGATGCTGACATATGACTTTAAAAGGCCCAAACGTTGCCCAGATCTATTTCGTTGACCTAATATTTGCTATGTCGCCATAAACTAAACTTTTGCCTGGTGTATATCCCTGGGGCGCTGGGGGGGGGGGTTCCTCCCCCTAAATCCGCCCATAATGCATGGGCCATATCTTTTTTTATTGGGGGGGGGGGCGCTCTGCTCTGTATTGGCATGCAGCAATGAAAACATGCTAGAACAGTTTTAATTGTTTCATCAGCAGCAGCTTGCGGACATGCAAAAGCTTTCGAACCCACACTTAGAAAGTATGGAAAGGAAATTTTAAGCTCGCACTGAAATTAGCATGATGAATATGTGGTTGTCACTGACACTGGCACATTTTAATGCGAAAGTATTAACTGTCCCATTGAGCGCAGCTGGCGTTGTCTGTAACCGTCTGTAGCAGCGAAACGGCAGTTAAATTCCGATTGGCCGAAAGCACAGCAACGCAGATGCTTCGTCATGGAAGCCGGCGGGGCGCTCAAGGTCAAAGCGGACGCGCCTCTGAAATAAAACGCAAAGAAAAGCACAGCAACGCAGATGCATCGTTACGGAAGCCGTGGAGCCGGCGGGGTTCTCCGCGCCTGCGCAGTAGAGGAGCGTGATGTCACCGCCGGAGTGCCGTGTGAAAAAGGAAGACGTGGCGCGCTGCATGTAGGAATGCGGTGAGTGTAGGAATTCCTGCTCGTGAGCAGTCATAAGTGTCTTTAGAGTACGCTATAATTTTTTATTATGTTCCTTGTACTAGATGACTGTGGATATACGCCAACGCAAATATCTAAAACATGTATTTCTGTTGGCGTGGAATTGTCAAGTGGCACCAGTATACTTGCTATGAATGTTATGGCTGCATTTCGGAAGATGCCAAAGATGAGAACTGGGCTAGTTAGCAACCTACAGTTAAAACAACACAGTGCAGAACACACCTCCTCTAAGAGACAAGTCCGCAAAAAGGCTTGATGCTTCGTCAAATTCAGGCAAGGAAAAATTGGCCGCTGTTATTTTACCCACACTGTTGCTAAACTGAAAATAGCCTATGTTTGTTTTAACGATAAAACAACTAAAACTTTCACGCTGGCTAGAGAAAAGCTTGAAATCCGCCAATTCAGTGCTTGCAAAGCAGATTCTTTTAAACATAACGAACACATATATTCATATCTTGCACCAAAATTATCTTTTAGACGAGACATGTTTGTATAATCGCGTTTCCAGTAATCCCCGGGAATGCTGGAGTGGAGTACAAAATCTCGAGGAATTCCTCCGTGGAGGAATCACTGAGAGGCGTCTGTGAAGCCAAATGCCTTTTGAGTGGAGGTGTTATTTTTTTCTCCGCTCGACCATAGTGGAGTCAAATAGCGTTAATCGATACGGCCGTGAGTCTGTTTGCCATTTCAAAATGGTTAGTGCGCCGAACGTGAAAGATGAAAACGCAGCGAATTTAAGATGCACATGGAATATCTGTAACGTTTTGACTTGGAAGGGTGAATTATTATAGGTCCTTATACTGATGGCATATTTCGGGCATGAATTGCTGCGTACCACTTTGAGGCGCAAGCGAATGCGGGCTTCAATGAAACCGTATCACACTATATGAAATACCATCTTCACCCAATCGAGCGAGCAAGGTGGATACAAGCAATCAACACACACAACTGGTCTCCATTAGAACACTTCAAGGTCTGTAGTTTAGGTTTTTCCCATTGAATTTTGTTGGGGGAAAACGGCGAAGGTTGAAGAAAGGTGTCATCCCCCAGCTTAGCTTGAGGCCTCCAGGTATCACGAATATTAGATACCAAAAGAAGGTCTTCAGTCTTATATGCATCACCGATACCAGAAAAAGGACAACGCCTGAATATTGATCTTTCAGAGTCGACTGATGTCTCGGCAAGCTCTGCCCTTAACCCAATACCAACTTTCGGGGACAAGGCGGTTTAGTTCCAGATTTTAGTGACACGTGGCTTATCGACCTTCAAGCATTTTCAAAGCGTAGGTTCTCGCGCGTCGATCACAATCTCGCCCTTCTATCCCGTCCCTCCCCTCACCGTCCTGCGACGGTCCTACGGCCCGCCGGTGCCCTCTCCTCCTCGCGCCATTCGTCTGCTTCTGCGGCCGCGTGCTGCGTCATGTGCGAAAAGTGTTGAAGCGATAAAAAGAAGTCCGGTAATCGAAACCTTGCATCGCTTATCACCTGGGCGAAAAATGCTGAGTCACTGAGCTGCGGACCCATGCGCAGGGTCTGATCTACCGCACAGCAGAGCAACAGCGAATGTTCAGAAGGCGTTCCACAGCCAAGCAGACAAAGATGGCAGCGCGCAGAAGGTGACTTGTGGAGAAGTTCTAAACACTCTAAAAAATGTCTGTGCGTCTACTTTCCACACAACACTCGGAGAGCCAATCACCGCAACTTACGGAGGCAGCTCAGCGAATGAAGATGCAGAAACATATGTTTAGACCAAAAAACGCATTCTGAGTTGTGACATTAAGCAATGCAAAACGTCACGCTTGCATTGCTTAATGTCACGACTCAGACTGCGTTTTTAGCCTAAACATATGTTTCGGCATCGTCATTTGCTGAGCTGCCTCCGTAAGTTCGGTATTGGCTCTCCGAAGCGGTGTGCGTGAAAGTAGACGCGCAGACTTTTTAGAGTGTAGGCGCCAACATCGTGGAACAATACAGAAAAGAGAAAGAACACGCGAAAAAATTTAAAACTTCTTTAAGAAGCCAGATACATTCTTAAAGCCTATTTCAAAGTTGCGTCTTACCACGTTAGGAATATAGTGAAAGAAACGCGTTCAAAATCCATCGCTGAGGGTATTCAGTCGTAGGCAGAGATGGCAGTAATGACATCACTGTAATGGAATTACAGTAATTAAATTACTTTTAGGAGTAATGCGTAATGTAATGAATTACTTCTCTACGATAGTAATTTAGTAATGTAATGAATTACTTTCATGTAGTAATTTCAAGAAAATTACTCATTACTTTTGAAATTACTTTTGTCCTAAAATAGAAAGTTCGTTTGCAAGCTTTAAAAAGAAGAGAAAATTCTTTGCGTGGTGAAATGTTGTGAAAGAGCATCGGAGGAAATAACCGGCGGCCATCTGAGCGCAAAGCCTTGAACGAAGAGCTGGACAGACACACAAAGGAGGGCTGGAAAGGCGAAGGAGAAAAGCTTACGTGTAGACATCGCTGGAAAGCACCGGCTTATGAACTCCAGGCACGACAGATTCACGGCGTCGCGTCATCAGGACGATACTATAGTTCGTTTATCCCTAAGCTGGCAGTGCGGTGGGAGCTGGAAGCTAACCAGAACCAATCAAACACCTTCCTTTAGTCACCTGTCCCGTCCATTTCTCCGCGCGTGGGTATGAACGAGAGCGTGGTTACGTTGCGGACGATAGACGAGTGACTTGCTCCAACAAACACGTAGCTTCCACCATTCGTCCCTAAGCTGACAGTGCGTCAGCTTAGGGATGAACAGCTCATAGGCTACAAGGTGACTGGCACATCACCAGCGAGTTAAACATAATTTAAAACCTGGGAGGACCGGACAAACAGATCTCCAGCCTTGTATTATCCTAAAGCAAGGTTAGACCGTAAGCTTCGATTTGACCTTGACGTCACATCACTGCGGTGGCGCTGCTGTCGGCACTGCGCATGCGCAGCGCCTCGCTTCTCCCGGATCTGGCTCCTGCACACGCGCTGTAGAGGCAAACGAGGGTTTGTTTTGTAAACGATGTATTGGTGTATACGGTAAATAAAATACTGCCTCAAGGAATTCAAAAGTAATGTCAAAGTAATTTCAAAGTAATTTCGTTACTTCTGGAAAGTAATTGTAATGTAATGTAATTACATGTAGTCTGTGGTTATTTGTAATGTAATTTAATTACGTTTTTGCAGTTTTCAGAAACGTAATTAGTAATGTAGTTTAATTACTTTTTGAAAGTAATTTTGCCATCTCTGGTCGTAGGTCTACGCTTTTTGTGCGCGTCATGCCCAGGCACTGTGGATATTCGGTTTTTCACCGCTCATCCTCCTTCATTGTCTCCCGCTCCCTCCCCCCCCCCCAAAGCTGACTTCTCTGCGTTTCTTCCGTGTGCTTTGGAGCAAAAACAGAAATAAATACCGAGGAGCAAAGTGAATTCAACGCACCTGATAAGGCAGGCGTCTCAGCATAAAATAATAAATTATAAGACAGACAGAACCGCCGTAGCCTTATATTCAATAGTTCATGGTTCTACTGCCCTGTTTTATTTCTTTGACCATATAAAACGGCACGTGCCCACGGAGAAGAGAGTGAGTGCGACTCAAACCGGCCAGATCTCGATCGGCGCTTTTCGGGCGGGAAGAAAACGAATTTCGAACCGCAAATTGTGTTCTGGGTAGACTCTCATATTTCATGTACAAACAAAAACCTTGGCGAGCATAACTACCCTGTCGGTGTCCCCTTAAGAGAAGAGCACAAGACAAATAGAAGCATTACATATAAAGTAAATAAGGACCTCTACAAACCCAGACGATAAGTTGATTGTATTCTAAGACAATGCTATCTGGAAGCCTGAGATCTCGCTGTAACTGTATAGAAAAACTGCCCTTCTCACAAAAAGAAATTATGCTTTACACGACCTGGCTGATTACATGACTAAGGGTTTACAAAAAAACATCATTGTTAACAAATACACTGTCCGTATAGTGAC
Organism: Ixodes ricinus; assembly: GCA_037355805.1. Lineage (NCBI taxonomy): Eukaryota > Metazoa > Arthropoda > Arachnida > Ixodida > Ixodidae > Ixodes > Ixodes ricinus. Next base: position 9,621 of record JAZHYW010000912.1, read on the forward strand.
CTAAAGTGTTATTTAAAAATGTATTACCTGTCGGAAAATTTCCATGCCGTAAACCTGTATTTGTACGGTAAAGTTCTCTCTGACTCATCAACCAAAAGCAATGAGCTGCGAGCAAGGCACGTATCCAGAGTTGCGGTTCGGTTTAACTTTGATTCTTCCGTTTTTTTTTATGTATAAATTTGTATAGGTTATATCACACCACGTGTTCTATAGTATTGTCTTCCCCTTGGCATACGGCACACCGCGTATCTATTTCCTCATACTTTGTCCTATATATATATCCTAGTCCTCAATACTCCTGTTATAGCCTCGAATAAAAGCGAGCTCCCTCGTTAATTATTACACCAATGTTCCTTCCCTACTTCCTGTTTTCGCCCCCTATACATAGTTAAAGGGGCCCTGCAACGACTTTTTTACTGTTTTTTCTTTTGCACCGAACCTGAGCGCACTGAACGTAGTAACAGTGAACTTTTTCTTTTCTCAAAATTCGCGTTATTTTAAAAGTTATAGACATATTAAAATTACAAAAAACAAGCAAAAAAAACCCTTCATTATGTCCTTGGTTAGGGTGACCATATTCCTCATTGTAGAAAACGGGACATCCCAACGAAGGGGGGGAGGGGGGGTAATTAAAGGTTTGGATTGGGAGAAGAAATTTAATGAAATAACTGCTCTTATTTTAAAACGTTACTATATAGCATTAGCCTTAGGGCCTGGGGAACAGTCGCACTCACAGTTCAGTATCATGCACTCATTTGGAGGGTCCTGCTTCGGGTCCTTCGTTGGTGTGGGCGTGTTTTGCCGACGACTGACGTTTACTAAGCAGGACTTTATGCTGCAAGACTCGGCTGTAAAAGCGTGCGCACTTATAGGGAAAAAAATGAAGAATCATCTCTCGAAAACGGGACATGATTCTTTATTGGGACAAAAAGACGGGACGGCAGAAGCGGACCTCAAAAACGGGACTGTCCCGGCCAAAACGAGACGTCTGGTCACCCTATCCTTGGTCCTCTGTCCCCACCCCCCTTTCCCGCGCCCGCAGACCGCGGCAACACCACCTGGAGGAGAAGGCCAGGACACGCCTCCAGTGACGTCACGGCAGGAGGCTGACGTGCGCCGCGCTAAAGAGCTGAGCTGAAGGCTTCGCGAGTAGCTTTTACGTCGTAGAAACCCGGGTTTTCGCACTATTTATTTTTTCTGAGCTAACGTGAGAGCTGTAAACGCCGAGTGATTTAAAGAACAAATTTTAGAACGCAAGAAAATTATTATAACCTACAAATATTGTAGTGATATACAAGAACATGATATCTTGAAACAGATGTGTTGTTTTTTAAGCGATAAACTGCGTGATGCAATTATTTCTGAACGACAGGGGAGTTGTATAAAAAAAGGATCCCTATGAAATGGCAATAATCGAAGTAGTGGGACCAGATAAAATGAACTACAGTAACTATCGGGTAAACGATGCAGAGGCATTCATTACATTTCATTTCATTTCATTTCATTCACCTAAAAGGTATCCAGAGACGCATTACATGAGGGGGATTCTAAAATAAAAGACAAAAAAATAATTGAACACAAAGAAATGGACACCAACAAGTAAAAATCACACACACAAAAAGAACCGCTTATTAGCATGTTATTGTTATTATGCAGTTTTATAAATCAAGGTTCATAGTTACACAAATTGATGCACTTGTTTTAAATGAAATGGGATATCGCTCAGTTACATTATGGTCTCGTAGTTCGTTCCATTCAATGATGCAAAGTACTAAGGGAGAAAAGAGGAAAGTGTTAGTATGGCACTGAAATGATTCAATCTTGCAGGAATGATCTCATATGGATGATATAAAATTGGCAGCCCGGCAGTAAGTAGATTGAAAATCGGAATCTGAGTAATAAACATCTTGAAAAAAACACAATCGGGCTATTTTTTGTCTTCTTTCTAGATGAAGACGATTTATGTTAGTTTTTAAAGCGGAGACACTAGTTTCGGATAAATAATCACGGCATATAGATCTTGCTGCTTTGTTCTGAATATTCGAGCCTCGAAATTAGGTAATTTAGTTGTGGATTCCAAATTATGCTTGCATATTGTAATTTTCGGAGGATAAATGTTTTGTACACAAGTAGTTTTGTTTCAACGGGAGCTAGATATAATGTTCATCTAATGAAACCAAATGTTTTACTGCGCTATTTGTTATTTGCTCGATGTGCTCGTTCTATGATAATGTGTCTGTAAAATACACGCCCAAATACTTGTACGATGATGAGTGTTCTAGTGGTTGTGAAAGGAATAAGTACTGGGCTAGTGTTTTAGTGGAGGATTTAGTTATGAACATTTGTTTGCATTTACGAGTGTTAATGTTCATCTGCCATACGGAATACCATGATTATATCGTATCTAAATCGTCTTGGACAATATTGTGATCATTAGGTGTATTGATTTTCCGGTAAATAACTCAAGCATCACCGAAAAGTCTAATTGTCGATTTAATTGATTATGGTAGGTCGTTTATATATATTAGAAACAATAGAGGCCCGAGTACACTACCCTTAGGGACACCTGATGCAACAGTAACGGGACCCCGATTGCCAGACAAGTATAAAAGTAATAACATTCTAAAATTTTGATCTGCTGGTCTCTTGGGTTCATAGATATCATAGTTTGAAGAATGTATTGCACATATTTTGACAAACGTTTCTTAGACCGGTGATATATCTCTATAAGTTAAGCAATTTAATGCACTCCGCCTGTTCAAATATAGTACTTTTTTTACAGCAACCTCACTGGTTGCTACATTGAAAAAAACACATGTGACCTGTTTCATGGCAATGTCATAATGTGAACACTTCATCTTTGCATTAAAAGTATCGTAATACCCGAGCGTTGCCCCATAAGCTGATGTACTTCGACAGTGCAGAGTCTGCGAAACGACACAGGTATGTTAGGGCGGCTAAAAGCAAGTTTTGTACGCAAACGGAAGTGGGCATGGGAGCTTTATATTCAAAGTTGCTTGCATTTACAATACAGAAGGGAGTCGTAAATAAGAAATTGGTCACCTTTGAACACTAAGAAATTGGTCACCTTTGAACACTGCGAAACGAGCCTCCTAATATCCATAGATTCTGCAAATATCCGTCTTGAAAAAAATTATGCACATGCACCTTAGATGCTGTAGATTTTGTGACACCAAGACGCACAATATCTGTGCAGCATGTCGGAATTTACGCTGTTGCACCACAAGGATATCCAAGAGACGACTACAAAGTCACTGAATATCTGCACGCGCGCGCGCACACACACACACACACACACACACACACACACACACACACACACACACACACACACAGATGCACCGACTTCATAACCAGTTGCCTTTGCATGAGGAAAAAGCGCAAGCACCTTGCTGGCCGGAGAGGAACTAATTTATTTATCGTTGATCCCTTAGCTTCTTTTTTCTTTTTTAGATGTTGCACCGGCACCCACAATATTGTTGTCATCTTGCAACAAAGGTTTCTCAGTTGAATGTTTTCACTGCAGCCCAACACACGCTTCAGCTCGAACTCACAATGGGTTCACCATCACTGGCGTCAGACATACTCTTCCTTAGTCCGAGTTCGCTACATGACATCCGTGACGGTTGGCAGCGAGTGTCTTTGATTGCAGAGTTTCACCTTTCCGTTTCTTTTGTTTAGCATTCTTGGCAGTAATGTGAACATTCGTCTTGCTGCAAAAATGTCACAAGAAAACGCTTGTGCGCTTTATTTATTGGTTATTTTTTATTTTTTATTTATTTGTTGATTTATTTTAAATACTGCCAACCCTTGCGGGTTATAGCAGGAGGGGATACAGTAATACATAAAAAATACAGGTGGCCCAAGAAATTATACATAGAACAATCATTATCGCAGGTGCAAGTACTCGTCAGCAAGCCAGTTCAGCAACTTTTTTCAAATTCTTCAACAGTAGTGACGTCCAAAAATACACTTGGGGGTAACCTGTTTCATTCTTCAATTGTTTTGACAAGAAACGAATATTTAAAAATATTAATTTTCGGCATAAATGGGTCAACTGACAATTCATTGTTTAGTCGTCGAGACCGTCTTCCAGGAGATCTGATATAAGTTTGCGTGTCAATATGAAGATACTTAAAATACAACAAATAAAAAAACTTCAGCAGCGCAATTCTTCGTTTTGACACTAAGGAGGATAACTGGGCCTCCCTCAACAATGCCGAAACAGACTTGTGTCAACAACAACAACAGATGTTTCAAAATGAGCTCACTGGTATGTTAATTTTCAGGCGTCGAAGTCGTTGTTTTACGTTGTTGTGGTGTTGTTTTTACATGGGCAGCCCAAGCCGGGCATGCCCACGCTTTGCCACTGTAAAGCTTACACCTTTAATAGCTTGGCCCCCCGCAGAGCCGAGGTGGGACCTTGTACATGGGCAGCCCAAGTCGGGTATGCCCATGCTTTTCCGCCATGGAGCTCCCATCTTCGTAAACTTGGGCCCTGCACAGCCGAGGTGGTACCCACGGGTTTTTACATGGGCTGCCGAAGTTGGGAATGCCCACGCTTTGCCACTGTGAAGCCCACATCATTGCTAACGTGGCCCACGCAGAGCTTAGGAGTAACCCCCGGGGTTTTACAAGGGCAGCTTAAGTCGGGCATGCCGACGCTTTGCCGCACTGAAGCCCACACCGTTGCTAATTTGGCCCCCGCAGAGCTGAGGTCGAACCCAAGGTTGTTTTACATGGGCAGCCCACGTGGGCATACCTTCGCTTTGCCACTGTGGAGCCCACACCGTTGGTAGCTTGGCTCCCGCAGAGCCGAGGTGGGACCCACGGCAGTATTGTACGGGCAGGAGGAATTGGGCGTGCCCTTGCGTAGCCGAGGTGGGACTCTCGAGGGTATTGCATGGGCTGCCCAAGTTGGGCATGCCCATACTTTGCTCCCCTGAAGCCCACATTGGCGCTAACTCTAACCCCGCATAGCCGAAGTGGGACCCACGGCGGTATTGCACGGGCAGCCCGAATTGGGTGTGCCCTCGTGTAGCCGAAGTATGACCCACAAGGGTATACTGCATGTTCATGCCCAAGTGGGGCATGTCCATACTTTGTTCCCCTGAAGCCCACATTTGCGCTAACCCTGCCCCCGCATAGCCGAAGTGAGACCCACGGCGGTATCGCACGGGCAGTCCGAATTGGGCGTGCCCTCGCGTAGCCGAGGTGGGACCCACGAGGGTATTGCATGGGCAGCCCAAGTTGGGCATGCCCATACTTTGCTCCCCTGAAGCCCACATTCGCGCTAACTCTGCCCCCACATAGCTGAAGTTTGACCCCCGGCGGTATCGCACGGGCAGCCCGAATCGGGCGTGCCCTCGCGTAGCCGAGGTGGGACGCACGAGGGTTTTGCATTGGCAGCCCAAGCTGGACATGCCAATACTTCGCTCCCTTGAAGCCCCCATTTGCGCTAACTCTGCCCCCGCATAGCCATAGTGCGGCCCACGGTGGCATTGCACGGGCTGTTGCCCGAATTGGGCATGCCCTCGCGTAGCCGTGGTGGGACCTACGAGGGTATTGCATGGGCAGCCCAAGATGGCATGTCGATACTTTGTTCCCCTGAAGCCCACATTTGCGCTAACTCTGCCCCCGCATAGCCGAAGTGGAACCCACGGCGGTATCGCACGGGCAGCCCGGATCGGGCGTTCCCTAGCGTAGCCGAGGTGGGACCCATGAGGGTATTGCATGGGCAGCCCAAGTTGGGCATGCCCATACTTCGTTCCCTTGAAGCCCACATTTGCGCTAACTCTGCCCCCGCATAGCCGAAGTGGGACCCACGGCGGTATCACACGGCCAGCCCGAATTGGGCGTGCCCTCGCGTAACTGAGGTGGGACTCACGAGGGTAATGCATGGGCAGCCTTAGTTGGGCATGCCCATACTTCGTTCCCCTGAAGCCCACATTTGCGCTAACTCTGCCCCCGCATAGCCGAGACAGTTTGACTCCACGGCGGTATCGCACGGGCAGCCTCGAATTGGGCGGTCGCCCGTCGGCGCTAGCCGAGGTGGGACCTCGGCTACGCGAGGGCACGTAGCCGAGGTCCCACCCACGAGGGTATTGCATGGGCAGCCGAAGTTGGGCATGCCCATACTTTGTTCCCCTGAAGCCCACATTTGCGCTGACTCTGCCCCCGCATAGCCGAAGTTTGACCCACGGTGGTATTGCATGGGAAGCCCAAATCGGGCGTGCCCTCGCGTAGCCGAGGTGGGACCCACGAGGGAATTGCATTGGCAGCCCAAGTTGGGCATGCCCATACTTTGTTCCCCTGAAGCCCACATTTGCGCTAACTCTGCCCCCGCATAGCCGAAGTTTGACCCACGGCGGTATCGCACGGGCAGCCCGAATCGGGCGTGCCCTCGCGTAGCCGAGGTGGGACCCACGAGGGTTTTGCATTGGCAGCCCAAGCTGGGCATGCCAATACTTCGCTCCCCTGAAGCCCTCATTTGCGCTAACTCTGCCCCCTCATAGCCATAGTGCGGCCCACGGCGGCATTGCACGGGCTCTTGCCCGAATTGGGCATGCCCTCGCGTAGCCGTGGTGGGACCTACGAGGGTATTGCATGGGCAGCCCAAGATGGCATGTCCATACTTTGCTCCCCTGAAGCCCACATTTGCGCTGACTTTGCACCCACATAGCCGAAGTGGGACCCACGGCGGTATCGCGCGGGCAGCCCGAATCGGGCGTTTCCTCGCATAGCCGAGGTGGGACCCACGAGGGTATTGCATGGGCAGCCCAAGTTGGGCATGCCCATACTTCGTTCCCCTGAAGCCCACATTTGCGCTAACTCTGCCCCCGCATAGCCGAAGTGGGAACCACGGCGGTATCGCAGGGGCAGCCCGAATTGGGCGTGCCCTCGCGTAGCTGAGGTGGGACTCACGAGGGTAATGCATGGGCAGCCTTAGTTGGGCATGCCCATACTTCGTTCCCCTGAAGCCCACATTTGCGCTAACTCTGCCCCAGCATAGCCGAAGTTTGACCCATGGCAGTATCGCACGGGCAGCCCGAATTGGGCGTGCCCTCGCAAGGCGTAGCCGAGGTGGGACCCGTGAGGGTATTGCATGGGCAGCCTAAGTTGGGCATGCCCATACTTTGTTTCCCTGAAGCCCACATTTGCGCTGACTCGGCCCCCGCATAGCCGAAGTTTGACCCACGGTGGTATTGCATGGGAAGCCCGAATCGGGCGTGCCCTCGCGTAGCCGAGGTGGGACCCACGAGGGTATTGCATTGGCAGCCCAAGCTGGGCGTGCCAATACTTCGCTCCCCTGAAGCCCCCATTTGCGCTAACTCTGCCCCCGCATAGCCGAAGTGGGACTCACGGCGGCATTGCATGGGCTGTTGCCCAAATTGGGCATGCCCTCACATAGCCGTGGTGGGACCTACGAGGGTATTGCATGGGCAGCCCAAGATGGCATGTCCATACTTTGCTCCCTGAAGCCCACATTTGCGCTGACTCTGCCCCCGCATAGCCGAAGTTTGACCCAGGGCGGCATTGCACGGGCTGTTGCCTGAATTCGGCATGCCCTCGCGTAGCCGAGGTGGGACCCACGAGGGTATTGCATGGGCAGCCCAAGCTGGGCATGCCCATACTTCGTTCCCCTGAAGCCCCCATTTGCGCTAACTCTGCCCCTCGCATAGCCGAAGTGGGGACTCACGGCGGCATTGCACGGGCTGTTGCCTGAATTGGGCATGCCCTCGCGTAGCCGTGGTGGGACCTACGAGGGTATTGCATGAGCAGCCCAAGATGGCATGTCCATCTTTGCTCCCCTGAAGCCCACATTTGCGCTGACTCTGCCCCCGCATAGCCGAAGTTTCACCCACTGCGGTATCGCACGGGCAGCCCGAATCGGCCGTGCCCTCGCGTAGCCGAGGTTGGACCCACGAGGGTATTGCATTGGCAGCCCAAGCTGGGCATGCCAATACTTCGCTTCCCTGAAGCCCCCATTTGCGCTAACTCTGCCTCCGTATAGCCGAAGTGGGACTCACGGCGGCATTGCACGGGCTGTTGCCCGAATTGGGCATGCCGTCGCGTAGCCATGGTGGGACCGATGAGGGTATTGCATGGGCAGCCCAAGATGGCATGTCCCTACTTTGCTCCCCTGGAGCCCATATTTGCGCTGACTCTGCCCCCGCATAGCCGAAGTTTGGACCCACGGTGGTATCGCACGGGCAGCCCGAATCGGCCGTGCCCTCGCGTAGCCGAGGTGGGACCCACAAGGGCAATGCATTGGCAGCCCAAGCTGGTCATGCCAACACTTCGCTCCCCTGAAGCCCCCATTTGCGCTAACTCTGCCCCCGCATAGCCGAAGTGGGACTCACGGCGGTATGTGCACGGGCAGCCGGAATTGTGCGTACCCTCGCGTTGCCGAGGTAGGACACACGAGGGTATTGCATGGGCAGCCCAAGCTGGGCATGCCAATACTTCGCTCCCCTGAAGCCCCCATTTGCGCTAACTCTGCCCCCGCATAGCCGAAGTGGGACTCACGGCGGTAATGCACGGGCAGCCGGAATTGTGCGTACCCTCGCGTTGCCGAGGTAGGACACTACGAGGGTATTGCATGGGCAGCCCAAGCTGGGCATGCCAATACTTTGCTCCCCTGAAGCCCCCATTTGCGCTAACTCTGCCCCTGCATAGCCGAAGTGGGACTCACGGCGGTAATGCACGGGCAGCCGGAATTGTGCGTACCCTCGCGTTGCCGAGGTAGGACACACGAGGGTATTGCATTGGCAGCCCAAGCTGGGCATGCCAATACTTCGTTCCCCTGAAGCCCCCATTTGCGCTAACTCTGCCCCCTCATAGCCGAAGTGGGACTCACGGCGGTAATGCACGGGCAGCCGGAATTGTGCGTACCCTCGCGTTGCCGAGGTAGGACACACGAGGGTATTGCATGGGCAGCCCAAGCTGGGCATGCCAATACTTTGCTCCCCTGAAGCCCCCATCTGCGCTAACTCTGCCTTTGCATAGCCGAAACGGGACTCACGGCGGCATATATTGCACGGGCTGTTGCCCGAATTGGGCTTGCCCTCGCGTAGCCGTGGTGGGACCTACGAGGGTATTGCATAGGCAGCCCAAGATGGCATGTCCATACTTTGCTCCCCTGAAGCCCACATTTGCGCTGACTCTGACCCTGCATAGCCGAAGTGGGACTCACGGCGGTAATGCACGGGCAGCCGGAATCGGGCGTACCCTCGCGTAGCCGAGGTAGGACCCACGAGGGTATTGCATGGGCAGCCAAGGTTGGGCATGCCCATGCTCTGCCCAACTTTGCCCTCGCATATCCGAGGTGGGACCCACCGCAGCACTGCGTGGGCAGCCGATATTTGGCATGCCCACGCTGCGCTCACGTGGGAATAACGCGGGTTGCGTAGGGGTTGCCCGAGCCCCCATTGCCCACTTGGGCCCCGCGTGGACCCTACCTCTTGTGCAACCTGGGTTCTACTTCGGGATTCTGCGGATACAAATAAAGAACATTCGCAAATCGTGCCCGCCACTCAGACTTCTAACACCTCTTTCGTGCCCTTGGTCACTTACGAAGGAAATTACTTTGCCAGTCCGTATGTGCCAAAGGCCAAAATCATTGCTAATCATTTTGGCCTATTCGGAACTTTTCCTTCCCACGCGATTGAGCAGCGCTCATTGGTGCAGCAAGAGAAGCAGCCTGTATGTTACGCCACTACTGCGAGCAGTTTCCCTTTATAACTTTCTTGGAGAGCTCTAAGGTGACCGCGATGAGCTAATTTGAGTTTTTAAGTCACCAAACTCAATTTGTAACTTTTGCAAAGTTCAACCGATCTAAAACAAAAAAACAAAACGTAGTCTGTACTTTTTTATGTTTCTTGCCTTATGTCAAAACGAAAGTATTTTCAGACGTCTGGCTTTTCCTTATTTAATTTCCCCGGGACACCACAGACAGTTTGCGGTGTTGCAACAGGTACAATTATAGTGCCCTGAAATATCCCATGGACTGTACTTGGAGGCTATTAAGAAAACAAAACAAGAATCATAATTCCCCGCGTCACGTCTCAGGTTTAACTTGAAATAGTAGCTTCTGATTTAAATCCAGGAGCCACATACATCGACAAAATATAAAGGCCTCTTTTTTTCTCGGTACAGCCCGCAAGCACTCGCATGCGCGCGTGCACACGCATAAGTTTTGCTTCGTTTTGGGCACGCCTGCCTGAGTGTGCGTGTAGTACATGTGTGGGTCTGTGAGGGCGTGTTTTTGTGCGCACGAGGCAAAGACCGAGTTTGTGACACGGTACACCCATGGCCCCGGTCGATAAGCATTTTAGAGCGCAGCTCTTAGGCGCCCGTTTCCGGCCTGAGCGGCGTCGGCGTCGGCGTCACCGTCGGCATCGCCGTCGGCGTAACCGCGCGGTGCATTTTAGCAAACGTCCCATAATGCACCGCGCGATTACGCCGAAACGTCCCATAATGACGTCACACGTGACGTCACGAGGGTCCCGCGCGTTGCATTTTGGGAAACGTCCTATCATGCAACGCGCGAGTCTCACTCGTGACCCGCGCATTCCCCCCTCCCGTACCCTCCCTCCATATCCTCCCCTCGTCCTCCTCAAGAGCTGCGTTCTAATTCGGCATTACAGGGAGTTGTAAACGTCTTTCATTTTTTTTACAGTGTGTCAGCAGGAGATCAATAAATAAAAATAAAAAAGTACCAGCAGGAGACAACAGAGACAATTAACTGACTGGGCACCAGGAGCTTATTTAGTTGGGGGGGGGGGCGACCGCTCCCCCCCCCCCCCACTAAATTCCTTAAGGTCAACTTTGTTTTAATAGAATCATTGATATACACCAGCCAAAAGTTTTGGTTTTGGTGGCATAGCAAATATTGGGTCAACAAAATGGATCTGGGCAACGTTTCGGCCGTAACGTCATATCTCAGCAGACTCTCTCCATCCCCCCTCCCCTCCGTCAGCCGAATGCCCCCCCCCCCCCGGGCGTGACCCATAAATCCGCCTCTGGTGGACACCTGACTCGAATACTTAGGTTGTGAGCTCTTGCGCTAACATTTGCAAGCCGAACTCACACCGGCGCTGTGCACGTTGATTATTTGTGCTACAAAACCCCAATGCCGAACGGCCAACACAGTGCAGACTTCGCGAACATCTGCGTTATTTACCTGTACTTTGCTTCGCCTTAATTCAAAACGAAGACAACGTAACGAGGCAATATGGGGTCAAACAAGCGGCGCCAAAAGCACAACGCCATGGCGTTCGTGCAATTAAATGCAATCGCATGCAGAGGTGCAAGCGAGCTGGACAAGATTTACGAAAATATTCCTTGGAGAAGCGGAACAAGAGGGATAAAGCACAAACACAAATCTCCAAACAAAGCTAGGTGACTGGTGCGCGACCGAAAAAACCCGCCTGGTCCTGGTATCGAACCACGGACCTCTCCATTTCCAGTGATGAGGTCCCAGAGGACTGCTGGCAGCTAAAACCCGTTTGCTCTACTGAGGCCGCTAACTCGTGGCTGGCTCAGTTGACAAAGCGCTTCACTGAAAATGGAGAGGTCCCGGGTTCGATACCAGGACCAGGTGGATTTTTCGGTCGCGCACCACTCACCTAGCTGTGTTTGGAGACTTGTGTTTGTCCTTTGTCTCCCTTGTTCCCCTTCTCCAGGGAATATTTTCGTAATTGCGTTCCTTGTCTTCCAGTGCGTATGTTTTCGAGGGCGAATCCTAGTTTTTCCTGGTCGGACTTTTCGGAGGTAGAATCGGGCACAGAGGGCAGAGCCATGGCTTCACAAAGTCACGAGACATGTGGCACGTGACAGATGACGTCACTGATTGTTTTAGCGGTTTTGGCTTCGTGACATGGGTGGCGTGTCACATGACGTCACTGATTAGTCGCCCGACGGCTGAACCAGTTAGCGGCGCCTCGGAAGTGACGTGAGGCGCGTCTCGCGTTTGTTACATCCGGCACGTGGAACTTATGTGGGAGAAGCAACCAACATGTCCGTTCAACGCAGCGGTTCGCGGTAGCGGCCGTCGACACAGAGGCACGGAGGTCTCTGCGGCGGTTCTGGTCACTGCTTTTAAAGAATACCCTTTGCTAGGTTAGGTTAGGTTTAGGTTAGCGCGGTGCGAGCGTGGGTGATACACTTCATCATGGAAAACAGCGCGAAGAAACTGACGAGGACGTAGAAGAAACACACGGGACGTCCTCGTCGTTTTGTTTCGGGCTGTTTTCCTTGATGAAGGGTATCACCCACGCTCGCAACGCGCTAACTTCTTGGCTGTGCGCATATATACAGCCTTATCTGGCGTATATACAGCCTTATCTGGCGTATATACAGCTTTATCTAGCGAATATGAAGCCTTATCTGGAATATATACAGCCTTATCTGAGTTATATACTTCGTTATCTGGCGTATATACAGCTTTATCTGGAGGCCGGTTTTCAATATATAAGAAAGTTAAAAAAAGAACTAAAAAAAGTGCTTTGTTAGCAAACTGTGAATGACTCATTGTTCACGAGCTAAATATTAGCACATATAATCCCAAGCTTCAGTTTGGGATTATTTGTGCCAATTTTCACGAGGATTTCAATGTAGCTTAATTATTTCGAAGTGTTAACATTACGTTCGAATAGAACATTTGGTAAATCCCACATGCGCCTCGGCCTGTAATCGAGGAATCATGGCAACGGTGTTCCTTCAGCTCTCTTGGGATTGGAAATTTCGACCAATTCCATGGTTACACAGTTTTGAGTGTAATTCAGAGTCACCCTGAACAAGTGTCGTATAGAACCCAAGTACCTGTCATATCACTTTTAAAATTTCTCGTCAATGTCAGTACTGTGTATGCTGTCCATTCTTCAACCTGGATGCGCTGCAAACATCTCTTAAATTATTATCATTCTCGTACAGCTTCAAAGACGCTGATATTAAGTTAGAAGCGCTAAAAAGGCTATTAATAGCTTCGCTGACTCCGGGCTAAATAAGAGATGTCTGCGGCTCAGCCAGGTTGAAAGGTGGATCGCATGCACAGTATCATGAACGCTGACATTGACGAGTAATTTTCAAAGTGATATGACAGTTCCTGCTCTATGGGACGGTTGTTCAGGGTGACTCCGAATTACACTCGAAACTGTGTAACCATGGAATTGGTCGAAATTGCCGTTCACTAGGGAGCTGAAGGATCACCGTTCCCATGATTCCTCGAGTGCGGGCCGGGGCACTTGGGAGAATTGTAGACAATAAAAAGATCTAAAGTGCTGATTTCAGGCTTGTGTCCTTCTTTTGATATGCCTGGCCAGATCTGGAATTTCCATACTTAGCCAGATCTGGGATTTCCATACCTGGCCAGGGATATCAGACTATATCTGGCATTATGAGGCTATATCTGGCAGATATACCATATCAGGTTATATGTGGCCAATTTTTTATATGTGCCATATCTGAAATCTTCAGATCTGGCCAGATAGAAATTTTTTGTAAGGGTTTGCTCTCGCAAAACTCATGCGAAGTAAATAATAGGCAGTCTTAGTTGATTGTTCTGATACCTCCTAGAACAATATGATGCATGTTTAAAGGCGTCGGCGAAGTATCGGGTATTATTATCGGAGTCGATAATCTACTAAAACTTCCTAATCAAAAAGATGACCCTAAAAATATTTATACAAGTTATATCTCCTGGCGCACATTGCTAGCGAAAAATTCGCTTCGTCATTGGTGAACAGTTTCGCGGTTTCGCCCACCGTTTTTTGCTAGCAGACGACCCGGAAGTGCAGAGTGGCGCGGCGATCGCAAGAGACGATATGTCTCGACCGCAGGTGCACTTATACTTCAAAGAGCAATCGCCTGGGGGCACTGGTAGTAGAAAATTTTAGTAGATCGTTCCAATAGCTCCGATACCCCCGATAACGGTACGATGCATGCGCAGAGGCGGCGGAGTTTTGTTATTGGAGAAAAAAAAACAATCAACTAGAGCACTCTATAGTACTACGAGCCACGCGGAGCGGTGTTCGCACTCATATTGATCATGATTAATGTATGTAAGTACTGCGACGTGATAACCCGAGCGGGTGCACGCCGATGTAGTTTTTGTCCTTTTTGTACGGTTCAGAAGGACCCAGGTTTACATAATGAATCTTTTTCACGTGGCAACGACGACGCATGTGTAGCTGTGAGACAACGAAAATGCAAAAGCAGCGAAACGCGAACCCGAGCTTTGGCGGGGTGCCCTGAATCGACGGCAGCTCCCGAGAGCTTCCGAGAAGCGACTCGCCGGTAGCCACTCGTCGATCGCCCACAGTGTGAACGTCTGTGGTCGCATGTTGCTAGTCCGCGCGCCACTGTCGCTAGTGGCCTAGGACTGTCGGAAGCGTACAATTAAAGCACGATCGCTACACTAACCTGTAGCGATTGTTTAGCGATTGTCCACAATCGCTACACTAACTGGACACGGATCGCAGCAGCGATGAGAGGGAAGTTACCAAAATGTTTGAAGCTGGTCATTTTGCCTTCGACCGGCTCGCGTCCAGCTCCAGAGACGACGACGAAGTTGTCACGAACGAACTCGCCGTCGCCCGCGATCAACAGTTACTAAAACACTCAGTTGGGAAACTCAGCCTTGAAACCTGGGTCGCAGGCGTCCACCGAGACCGAGCTAAATACGATAACAGCGTCACCCTTTAGCGAGTCACTGAATGTTCCCAGAGTATCGAAACTCACAGGTTCGAGGTGCCAAGATGGCGGCTGAATCTTTTGCTTTACTGTGGTCACCATAAGCTTTTAGAAGGCATGTTTTTGCGCAAAAAACAAACGGAAAAAGCTTTTTTGTAGGACGTTTTAGTGGAGATTAGTAAAGAATGACAGGCGCAATGTTTTCTAAAATATTTAGTTCGTAAGGTTTGGCGGCACAATTAATATTGTTTTTATACAGCCATGTCTCACAGGTGATTTCAGGTAGCGCGTCCCGACCTGAACGCGTCCTAACTTCGGTAGCAATTCGCGGCGCGTCCGCTTGGGAGTTGGGGCTGGGCATCTTTTCTGGCGCCTTGTGGCGCATGCCTTTCCTGACGCGGCTGTGCGCCCTTATGTCAGTCAGGGTCGTCGGCCCCGAGGGAATTTTGCTTTCCTTGTAATCGCGCTGGTCGAATGGGTTTTGTGGCGCAACCGTTGCTCCTCGAAGGTGCAGCAGCGTTGCCAACGGGCGATGTGGCCACTTTTATGGAGTCTGCGACGGGAGCTGGTTGAGCTGGTCACCTTTTTGGAGTGTGAGCTGTTCCTCCTTGGGGAGTGCGAGTTCCTGCGGCGCTGAGTCGTGCCGGCACCTGACGGTGCTGAACGGCCAGGTAAATCTGACTTGCCTGTCCTTGGACATGTTGTAATACAGGCACTCTGGTCCCGACTCGCCGGCTGCGACGGCCCGACTGATCATTGCGTCGCGTAAACATTGTTTTGTGTACAGCATGCATTACATGTGACCTTAGAACATTGTAAAAACTCGCAATGGTGTCAAATAAATTTTTCTTGCCCTGAAACCCCTTCCACCGTACATGTTTCGGCACCAAAATGGCCGAATAAAGCCAAAATAGAACAGACAGAGCGGACACTGTCGAATTCGATACTCCCGAAACAATTCAAGCAGCCGTGCAGTTTCTTGAGTGATCGCTGCGGGAGAAATGGCGGCGTTGCGAACGTCGTTAGCTCCGTTGTGGTGTACGGATCGGTGCCACTTCTTCAGAGCAGGCTCTATGGCAGTTTCCCAAATGAGATGTTCTAGAGTAACGTTGCTCGCGATGATCGCGCACGTGCTTGCAGGGTGGAAGGTCAAGGACCAAGGGGACGGGAGCAAGAGTATACGTTGGCCCTTACAAAACTATTTCTTGCAATCTATAGAAAAATAACATTTTAACGATTCTTTCAACTTCCTATCTAGTCACGACGTATCCACAATTTTCAAAAGACTTTCATAGAATTTAGGACAGAGAATAGAAATGCTATAAAATTCCTATCACCACGTCTCAGACTTTCTGTCACCACACGAATATTGATTTTTTATAGGCTAGAATCGATAGAAATATAAGATGCAGAGCAGAGAAGCGACATGACCTCCAGTTTTTGTGTGGTCTTGCTACCTTCGGGATCTATGAGGTATCGGAGAACGTTCCACGCTTTAGCGAGATCCATCTGCTTTTCCATCCCGTCGCACGTGTCGTTCCAATGCTGTCTGGTTAGCTGGTTCACGTAGTCCTCAATGTCCCTGTTTAACGAAGCTATTCCTCTACGCAAGCTACGATTATGTTTTTGCTTACTGAGCCTCCTCTGTAGTCCGTTCTTAGCTTCCCACATGTGTAAAAGTCTGCTGCCAGCCTCTTTAAGTTCGCCTTCTTCGGGGATAGTTTTGGTAGCTCTTTCTGCGCCATTACGTAGTTCGTCGGTTCACGACTCGATGTCCTCGATCTCACGGCCCAGAGTTTCCGTTCCCAAGATTTGGCGGAAGGAATCCCAGTCCGTTATTATATGTTTGTGGCCTGTAGGTTTGGAAGTTCCAGCCTTAATTGAGGTAGCTACGATAAAGTTATCACTTCCTGGGTTCTCGTGAATGTTAGACCACTCAGGGTTTGACACGTTCTTGACGAACATCAAGTCGGGAGTGGTATCGAGGCACAAGCTGTTGCCCATCCTGGTAGGATGCTTAGGATCGGTCACCAGCGAGAGACCTCCCTGCTGGACGTCCAGCTACAGGTCCCTCCCCTTTGCACTCTCCCCACCGTACCCACAAACGGGATGGGGTGCGTTGAAGTCGCCCATCACGACTATGCCTGTCCCTTGGCTATGTCGAAGACTTTTCGGAAAAGGTTTCCAAATCTATGTCGCTTTTTGGGACGACTGTAGAGGCTCAGAACGAAGACGCTGCTTTCATCCTTTTTTTGTGGCTGGAATAATTTCTACAAGGACGTGGTCTACTGTCGTGACTCCAGTCTCGTGCTTGATAGATGTCAGATTGCGTCTAACGAGGGTGGTTACGGGCGCCTTAGCGTCCCAGGCATCGCCGAACAATTTGTATCCGGATAGTTTGGCCTGCCCCGTCTCCTGTAACGCCAGAATGTCTGGCGCCTCCTGACCCCAGTGTCTATGAACTGTCGCAGATTGCCCCGTTTCCGACGAAAATCACGACAGTTCCACTGTCATATCACGAACCACCCCTACCTCGAGCCATTGTTCTGGTTCGGGTCTTCCGCGCTGTACCTAATTGTGTCTACCGAGGCAGGTCTGATATAAGGCTTTGAGGATTTAATTGGGCCGACGCCGGTCGTTCGTGAGCTTGTCTGGGCCTCCAGGTCTGTCAAGGCTGGCTTCCAAACTGGCAAACTGCTGTTTTATGGCTTCGGTAAGCCTGGAAGTCGCGGTCGCAATCGCAATCGGCTCGACGTCTTCCGATTACCGCGGTCTGCGAGATCGTCTCTGTCCAGCTGAGTTGCGAGAGCCCACTCTCTACCGTCACCGCTATAGCATACAGTCGAGGAGTTGTTGAAACCGGTCTTCGGGACTGATCTGTGTCTGCGGCTCTTCCCCCGCCTTCTTTTGGGAGGAGGCGGAGAGTTCGGATTATTCTGCGTCGTTACTACGAACGGCGCGGCTTCGGTTTCCGCTACACCTCTCCGGGGGTGTAATTGCGGCCCGCGTGGAGGTCAGCGTTCCTTTTTTCAGTCTAGCTATCTCCTCCGTAAGCATTTTGTTTTCCCTGGTCGCCTGCTCTAGCGTGCGTCTGACTCTCGATAGTTCCTCTTCTAGGGGGAAGGCCATGCCTGTTTGCCGGCCTCTTTCCGAGGGTCATTGCGGGATACCGCGGCCGCCCAGCTCATCTTGTAGGAGACGTCATCTTGCTTCCTGTTTTGAGACTTCGAGCAATCTCTTCTCTCTCGGGACCAGAGCCTGGAGCTGGACCTTGATGGAAGCCGCCAGTGTCCATTCCTGGCTTCCGACTTCGAGCGGGAGCGACGGCCACTGGCACGCGCCACTCCCTCGTCTCCCAGAGGTGAGAGTCTGGGAAAGGAGCCGGAACGCTCCCAGGGTCCGTGGCCGGCGTCCTCGGCGCGATCTTGGGTTCTCGTAGCTCGGCCCGGGTGATCTTCTCCGCGGAGAATGTCCGAGTCTCTCAGGCTTGTAAAAGAACTTGTTGTCGGGCTAGTTGGTGGTGACTGTATTGAACCATGGTTAAAAGCGCTAAAAAGACGTACACAAGATAGAAGACAAACACGGGCGCTACTCACAACTGTATTGGTTTAAGAGAGCACGCACAAAATTTAAAGGCAAATGACGGGGCACATTTGCCCGCGCACTGTAGGGCCTGCAAAGGCGAGCCACGCTTCGGCAGTACCAAGATTCTCGGTAGAAGCAGAATTCAAAGGGCACGTGAACTGCAAGAGGCATATTTTATCAAGAAGAGGGGACCTCAGTGCGTCAGCGACACATCAATAGCATTGTGTAATGCTGAGATTCGTTTTTTCGATAAATATATGTAAACGGGTTTATGCTCTTGTATCTCGCGCATGTGTAGCCTGGGTGACGATAAGTGTATCAGATATATATATTTATATATGTACTTTCATCTTCCTTTCCCAATACAGTTGTGAGTAGCGCCCGTGTTTGTCTCCCATCTTGTGTACGTCTTTTTAGCGCTTTTAACCATGGTTCAATACTCTCAGGCTTGCTTCTTCCTCTTGCCACGAGCGCCGGTGCCACTCCCATCGCCGTTGCTTGAGCAGTTACGGCGTCTTGAACCTGTTGCGACATTTCTTGTTGCCCGTGACGTGACCCTTGCCGCAGATGCCGCAACCGCTAAATGTAACGGAATAATTTTCCCGCTAAATTTAGCGAAAAGCTTTCCTCGCTAAATCTAGCGGAAACATTTCCCCGCTAAATTTACCGTAAACAATTCCCCGCTAAACTTAGCGGAAACAATTCCCCGCTAATTTTAGCGGAAAGTTTCCTCGCTAAATTTATCGAAAAAATGTTCCCGCTACATATGGCAGAAAAAAAAACTGCTACATTAAGCGGAAACATTTCCCCGCTAAATTTAGCAGAAAAATTTCCCCACTAAATTTAGGGGAAAATATTCCCGCTATATTTAGCGGGGAATTTTGTGCGTTGAATTTAGTGGGAAATTTAGCGAAAATTTCTCGCTAAATAGGAGGAGAGCAGGAGAAGAGGGTGCGAGGGGAGGAGGGGAGGACGGGCATACCTTCCCCTCGGTACCCTCCGCTCCTCCTCCTCAAGAGCTGCGCTCTAAGTCGGCGTTACAGGGAGTTGTAAACGTCTTTCATTTTTTTCTTAGTTTGAAAATTAGTACACAATGTAGCTGTAAGGGAAATAGTTTTATTGCTGAAACATGCTCATGCATCGATTTCGAATCATTGAATCATATAGATCGACTCGCTCCGTCAATGGGCCCATTTCGACTTTGCTGTTTTCAGTTCTCGACGAAGGACACACTCGTCGACACGGGATCCTCAAATAAAACTTTTATTAACATCTTCAAGTCGGATGGAGCTGCCTTCGATTGTTCCCTGCGATGTACAGTGGCCAAATTTTTTAATATTATCACGCGAGCGTCGACCGCCGGGACGGCCAGCGCCGGGGAAATGCGGCCAATGCGGCGTCACGAGAGAGATTAAGCGCGTGCGCACAAAGCTCTCTCCGTTGCGAAGCGTCGTCCGCTTGGCTATTCCGTTGACCGCACACAGCCCCTGTTCATTATCTGCTGGCATAGCTAACTTCCTTTATGCAAAGATCTGAACAGCGCTTACTTGCGTGATACTGCTCAGGCGTGGCTTAAACCGCGCGTCATCTCGAGTTTAATTTACTTTTTTTATTTCATGTTTGCGTTTACTTTTGTGAACACCAACAAAAATGAAAAATACGGTGAAGCGACAAACTGAATGCAACGATGCATTAAACTATACACCGCAGACAATGCTACCAGCCACCAAACCAATCCAATGCTTTCACCCTGCCACGTGACATTGTGCTTCCCCGTGCAGTTGCATAGAGCTATTACAATAAACGCTAGAGGCTCAGCTGGCGCTAGTGTCTACGGGACTTCCGGTTGCAAATTGAAGCAGACAGCATGCAGTCTACATTTCCAGCCTCCCTGTGTATTCCTATGGGAAAACGCGCGTGAATTTTGTCTCTTCGCCGAAAAATAACGTGAATAACTTTTGTCATATCGGTTGTAACGGATAGTATGTACCTTTATTGGTATTGTGAAAGTGTAATTGCTTTAGTCACAGCATTTTTCTTTACCACTGAGCGATGTTAAACTTCGCTCTATTTCAGGCCCAAACCCCTGTTTCAAGGAAGGTATGTGAAAACGAGCGACGATTCTATGCAGACTAACGATCGAAAGGAATGTAGAGTGTGTTCAAGGCTCGCCAGCATTTCGGTGGTGCTTATATATTGCTAATATGCCCGTCCTGTCACTCTATGAAAATGACTCCGTCGTGCATCTTTACGATCGGTTAAACAAGAAACATTCGAATGCCAAAAATAACGCACGTGAGCTACGAAACGTGTGTCTTTTTATTATTTCCTATGTTGGGCAGTTTTTATCGGGGCAACTGCTCTCTGGCTCCCCTTATTTGCAAAGATTTGGAGCGTGCGGGTGATGCTTTGAACCATTTGAACCCAGAACAAGCATCTTCGCAGTACTTATTTATTGCAAATCTGACTATATTACGTGACTTTCAATTTATTTTGATCGTCTGCAAGCACAAGCAGTTACTTATCCAGTGTTACTGCGTAGTTCTTGCCGTCTCTCTCGGTTTTCTACATGTCCTTCGTTCGTTTGGCACGTATATCCCCCATGTTGGAAAGCGTCGACGCCGTGTTCGCGCTAACAGTGTCCGACAGTGCACAAAAATACACGTACGAAGCCGTTTTAGCACCGTTTTTAATGCGATGAATTTGAAAGAAAAACGCCGTAACTGACCATTTATTTCGTCTGCGTGACTGAAAAATGTTCCAGTGTGCCTAGTACGTACAAGTTATTCATGATATTTGCTCTTATAATCGAGCGCAAAGAGAAAATGAACTCGCTTTTTCCCATAGGAATACATTACCGGAAGTCAAATTTAGACTGCTTACTGTCTGCTTCAAAATGCAACAGCACACTAGCGCCAGCTGAGCCTCTAGCGTTTATTGTAATAACTCTATGTGCAGTTGTACCCAACGGGAAGGCCACGTGACACACTTTTAGCGATGGACTACCCAAGATGGCTCGTAGCGTCGGCTGCGGTACAACACAATGTGAAACGGATTACCAGGGTTTCCGCTTGGTGTTTTGTATTATCAACTGTCAGCTGCGTTGTTGCTGTCGTCATCTAGCCTACGTAGCCGGGTCGTCACACTTTTCTCTGACCAGCGGGCGCGCGCACATTTTTTTGCCTCCTCGAGTGCCCAAAGAAACACGCGGGAACGTGTTCTGAGAATGTCGATGGGCGGCAAGACGCAAAGGGATAGCAACGACAGTCGGGGTTACACAGGCTAACGTCAATAGGATTGTGAACGCATTTCAAGAGGAGGGGAGCATCGGCGATGCACTTCGACATTGCAAGCGCCCTGCCTTCCTTCGCTACGGGGCAGGGGCTGTGTGCGATCAACGGAATAGCCTAGCAGACGACGCTGCCACCAGAAGGGGCTTTATGCGCACGCGCTTCATCTCTCCCGTATCGCCGCACGCCTCCGCGGCACGGCGCTGGCCGTCCCGGCGGTCGACGCTCGCTTGATTTTATTAAAAGATTGGGCCAAGCTGTACTTATTTCGCGCGTTCTGGTCCATATTATATTTCATTGTTGTTGTCTTCGATTTATGCACAACTGCATATTTCAAGTGTAACAATTGGGTTTAATCTTGAAAATGGTTTTGGGTGGTCCTCAAACAGACGGAGGATAATAAAAAGACAGAATTCGGCTCCTTATATTTTAATTTGAAGTTTCATTTATTTCTGGTCCCGGGTGCGATAGCGGCATTCTTCGTCATTAGTTCTTTATAATTAGATGTTTGTTTTGTGTCCTGACTATTTAAAGAAATTTAAAATTTTAAATATCATGACCACATTTTCATTACAGATTTTGGGATATGGAACGAGCTTTTAAACGTTTTCTTACGCGAGGAAGGAAGCTTCAGACACTACGTGGTTCCCAACCAGTTCTACAGCCTGATGAGTGCCCACATTTCCAAAGCTTCAATCCACCACCTTTCCATCTTGTTTGCGTGAGAACCTTTGAATGTGTAAAAATAAAGCTAAGGATTGCTAGAGGCTACCTGAAATGGATTATTTCTTAAATAAGTGAACTTATTTAACTTTCAGTGAACAGCTGACCTAACTTGGCATTTTGAATGCGTATTTTGTGGGTCAATGTCTACATTTGTAGATATATGTTAGTGGTAATTGTAATATTTCTTTGGGTTATATATATATACATATATATACAGCCCCTCTCTCGTTATATATATGCTATATAAAGAGAGAGGGCTGGGATATCCACCAAACCGACTGAACCTCGCCCCTTAACGATTTTGGGTGACGATTAAGTGCGCCCTGTTGAACACTTTGAACACAGCGTGCCGCCGCCTACAAACAGCCTATTCGCTAAACGGTCATTCACGAAAACGTCCATTCACTCTAATGACTTCTATTCGGTAAAGTGTCATTCGCTTATATAATATCACCATGTAGGGGAACAGGCAACTTGCGTATAATGAATCCGAGCACCAATCTGACAGAAAAAAAATAACGTTGGTAACATAAGAAACAATGGTGTCATACCAGCCGTTGGTGGCTCAGTTGCATGGCGAGCACTTTCCGACGGCCAAGAGCGGTCTCCCGATGGCCCGCGGCGCGGACTCGCCGAGGAAGTCGGTCAGTAGGCTCCAAACGGAAAGGAAGCTGGAACGCTTCCTTATATGCATTTCTACGGCATTCACGGAGCCCAAAGTCCACAGACCACGCTTTTCACCAATCAAGAAAGTGCCTCTTAGAGCCGATCAAATAGGCCGCCTTCGAAACATGTTAACAAATCGCAGACGGGTGTCGTCAAGTTCAAACACAACCGGAAGCAGAGCCTCGACCGAAGAAAAAAAATACAGTGTAATGGGCAAGTCAGGTTAGCGGAGCTCGTTTTTTTTTATTATTATTATTGCTTTGGTCTGACTTCTGCTTTCCTTTTGCATCATATCCGACCACCACCTTCAAATGTAAGGTGCCCGTGCTCCTTTTTCTGTTCGTTTTGTTTTGCAAGACAGCCCCAACGATTTCTGGCGCCGAGGCAGTTTTTTCCTGCGTATTTTCTATCATGGGCAATTTGCTTATTGCTACTTCTTTTTTATTTTTGTCTAGAATTAACCCCCAAAAAATGCCTCTTTTGTGATGTTTGCGAATCGTTTGCACGCTCATTTTTCTCGTTACTTCAACTTTCGTTAAGCTACTGGCATGAGCCCCTGGACAGCCTCTGACAACCGAAAAAATTGACTGAGCGGCATCATGCAGATTCAGAGTCAGAACTCAGAAGGCAATTTTATTGCCACAAAACAAGGTAAAGTTGAGGGGAATATGCCGAGTGACATCTTCGTCTGGGCATGTGGCACTAGGAAGAGGATGAGGGAGGAAAGATTCTACACATACACGTCCAGCTTCGCTTCTAACACGAACTTTAGGAGACTAAGCTGGCCGTTTTCTTTGTCTTATGACTTCTTCGGGTGAACCCAGTCATCCAGGTTCTGGGCATCATTAGGTTTGAACTTGGTCCGAATTTGTTGATAGTAGGGGCATTCCCATAAGAGATGAGTCATGTCTCCTTTTATGTTGTTCGTGCATTTGTTGCACGTGCTGGAGCGTCTTCCTTTGCTCCATGCGGCCACGCGTGCAGGGGAGCGGGTGGTGCCTGCCATGATGTGAGTGAAGAGGACCTTGTCCCTTCTTCCGATCCCTCTCGTATAGGTCGGGCGTCTGGGGCAGTCTTTCCCACAATCTTGTTCTGTACCCCTCCTTGATTAGGATCTTCTCCTCGTCAGGATCATATTCTTCGTCATCACATAACGTCTTCCCGTTACCGGGTTCGGCGTATCCGTGGTCGTGTGGTTGTGAGGATGTGGCTGCTCCCCCTCGCTCGCGGAAAGAAACGAGCGCCGCGCGAGCGAGTTGATGCACCTTTTCATTGCCGGGGATCCCTGCATGGCCCGGGATCCAACCTATCCTGATGGTGGTGCCAAGTTCACGTAGTTCGGCTGCCATTTTCTTAATTTTCTTGAGCTTCTAGCTCGCGCTGGAGACTTTCTTAGACTCTCGTACTGCTTCTTTGGACTCTGTGAAGAGCCTGAGTTCCCTTGAGCGTAGGTCTTGCCGTTGATGCGCGAAGAGGTTCAAAGCCAGGAGGATGGTTTCGAGGTCTCCTCTCTTGATGGTGGCTCTTGCGGGTAGTTGGCAGCATTCCGTGACCCCCGCAGGGGAGGGCGAGAATCGCCGCCGCCCCATCGGGCCTCGGTGTGTCATCCCTTGTGAGGTCTGTGTATACTGCCAGGATCTCGCTCGGGTCGGTCCAGCGCAGACTTGTACGTAACTTAAATACTCTACTCAAGTTACTGTATCTTAAATACTTTTCTGAGTAACTTGGTATCTTGAAAATACTTTCGAACGTCAGTATTTAGTACTCTAACTTAAATACTTTTTTCAATTAACTTGTACTCATTTTAAAGTTACTTTTAAGTTACTTTCCATTTTTATTTTCTTTAGAGGAGGAAGCTTGGAAAATATTGAACTCCAGTTATTTTGGCTGGGCGCCCTGCCATTGCAGACACATTTCGTGCCAGGTAATACAGTGCACTTCCGTGTTTCTGCTGAAAGAGGTGACACGGAGAAGCAGGTGTCGCAGCCTCAAGCCGAGTGGACATGTGTCGTGTCTTCTAACTGGGCAAAACGTCAAATCACATTTTCTTACAATTTGTTTGTGGCCAAGCCCAAGAGCAACAGAGATTCCGAAGCAGAAGGGCATGCGGGTGAAAGCATAAGATGTGTACAAGGCTATTCAAGCCAGAGGGAGGGCACTTGTGTCGGAGAGTGGGTGGGTTCTACAAGTGTCTGGTAAGAGTCGACAGTAAACCGGAGTTTATTTTTCTATGTTATCGAGTGAAAGCATATAAAAGAAAGCCTTCCAGCTTCAGAAATGTCTTTGCATGCGCACGCAGTCGCACAAACTGCTCGTTCGTTTCACTAGGCTCTCTTCGAACACAAGACTCGTAAGACGCGACTACACGGCTCCAGTCCGGCGGCCCATTGCTCGCGGCGTACGCAGCATTAGCAAGTTTTAGTAGACCGTGTTTCCGCCTCCGCTAACCCCCGCTACGAAGAAACCGCCACTGCGCCTGCGTGCCAATGGCCTTGGCTGTAGAGTTCCGGGTAACGGAGGGGAAACACGGTCTACTAAAACTCGCTAATAGCAAGTTTTAGTAGACCGAGTTTTAGTAGACCGCCGGCGCCCACCACGGTGGCGCCCGCTCTCCCCTGGCCTGGACTCCCCGACCCCCGACTGCACGGCACCGCCAGTGCACTGACGGGGAAGCGGAAATGAACACCCGACACAAGGGGAGCGTCGGAGGCGAGCCTCTGTGTAGAAACTCCTTCTGCAGGCGAACGGGCCCCGCGCTGCCCTCGCCTATTTCCTCGCCATAGCAAAGGTATAAAAAAAACATTTTTATTTTTGTTTTATTTGTAGTTACTTGGGACCTCCTAGAAGCCTGAGTGGCAGCCAAAGTCTAGCTAAGAGATTTCCAGGAGATTCCACAGTAGCTCGGAGGAAAAATTTTTCGGACTTCGGTTGTGGTTGACAATGAATTGCAGAGAAAATTGTAACTTGAGAGTATCTTGCAAGTAACGAGTTACTTGTTTGGAGTACTTTGTACTTTACTCAATTACTTTACAAATTAGAGTATTTAGTACTCTACTCAGTTACTATTTTTCGTGGTACTCAGTAACTTAACTTAAATACTTTTAGTGAGTATCTTGTACAAGCCTGGTCCAGCGCTATACAAGCTTCCGGTGTGCCTTGGCGATCCGCTCGTTCCTCATAAAGCGCAGATCTTAGGCGCCCGTTTCCGGCTTGAAGCGGCGTCGCCGTCCCCGTCGGCGTAACCGCTCGGTGCATTATGGGACGCGTGACGTCATCAGTGACGATGACGAGGACGATGACGTCATGGTGATGACGTCATCGTCATCGTCACTGATGACGTCATCAGTGACGTTACCAGTGACGTTACGTGGGACGTCACTAGCGGAAAAAATTCCCCATTAAATCTAGTGGAATATATTTTCCCACTAAATTTAGCGGGAAAAATTTCCCCGCTTAATTTTGCGGAAAAAATTTCCCCGCTATATCTAGTGGAAACAAATTACCCGCTAAAGTTAGGGGAAAAATTACACCGCTAAATTCCCCTCAAATTTACACGCGATGCTCTCACCAAAGATGTGCATTTTCTGCGACTTGCGTTAAGCACACGACGATCCACGCCCATGCTAGTAGTGGGGGACTTACCACCTTCTCCCCTCAGTACCCTTCCCTACTCCTACTCCTCAAGAGCTGCGCTCTAATTCGGCGTTACAGGGGATTGTAAACGTCTTTCATTTTTTTCGTCCCCTTTCTTGTCTCTAAGAGGCCTCCTTTCGGTTATGTGTGCCATGTCTTCCCACAGCGGAAGCCATTCCGGCAGGTTCGGTAGGTCCTCTAGGTTGTCGCCTAGCAGCCCCCGGATCTGTCTTCCTTGCTTTGTGTGTTGAAGTCTTCCTTTGTGCGCCGCGACCCTGGACAAAACCATGTCCTGTAAGGTGCTCAGCTGCGCCCATTTTTCTAATTCTATCTTTTTAGTGAAAAAGGGTAGACCCGTAATCACTCCTATCGCATGCCTTCTGAGTGTCTCGAGTCTTTCCCACTGAACCTTGTTTAGATTGTAGCGTCTCTCGCCATACCAAACCCGCGATGTTACGAGTGCTTTGACCAGGTCTTGGCCACCTCTAGGGTCGCTCCCCTTCTAACGTTGCATAGTTTGCGGATGACTCCCAGCGCCGAGTGGCAATGTCTGCTAGTTTGCCGAAGCCAAGTGTTCCCTGCACCGGTCTCCTCGAAGACCAGACAGAGCACTTTGACTTCTCGAGACGGGAGAATCCTTTTCCCAGCCAGCACCAGGGTCATCTTCTCTCCAATCTTTTCTGTCATCTCCTTAAAAGGGCTAGGACCAGATACTTGGTCTTCTCCGGTGCCGCACTGAGTCCCACCTTCCGCAGGTGACTCCCTATGACGTCCAAGCCTGCTTGTAGCGCTTCTTGTTGCTGGTACAGGTCTCCGGTCTGTGTCCAAATGGTCACGTCATTGGCGTAAACGGTTAGACCTAGTCCTTTGATCAGTTCAAGTTGGTGCGGTAAGGCTGCCATCACTATGTTAAATAGCATTGGTGAAATCACAGAGCCCTGTAGGACTCCAATTCTGTTCGTCGTCCTCTCACCTTGCTTTCGTCCGCAGCGTAGTGAGTACGTGCGGCCCTCGAGAAAGCTTCGAATGAAAGTTTAAGGGTCTCCCGGAGATTCCCAGTGGTTGGGCTTCGCCTATGACTGCGGCATGCGGTACCAAGTCGAAGGCTTTTTTTTTAGAGCGCAGCTCTTAGGCGCCTGTTTCCGGCTTGAGCGGCGTCGCTGTCGCCGTCGCCGTCGCCGTCGGCGTCGGCGTAACAGCGCGGTGCATCATGGGAAATATCCCATAATGCACCGCGCGGAAAGGAGGAGGGAGAGGGGGAGGAGGAGGGGGAGAAGGAAGGAGAAGGGGAGGGGGAGAAGGAAGTAGGAGGGGGAGGGGAGGAGGAAAGAGGAGGATGAGGGAGGAGGAGGGGAGGAAGGGGAGGAGGAAGGAGGAGGGGGAGGAGAAGGAAGGTAAGGAGGAAGGAGGTGAAGGAGGAAGAGGGGGAGGAAGGAGGAGGAGGGGAGGATAAAGGAGGAGGGGGAGGAGGAAGGGGAGGACGAAGGGGAGGAGGGAGGATGAGGATGGGCGGAGGGGTATTTGGTAGGATGAGGAGTTGAGGAGGAGGGAGGAGGAGTTTACCCTCCCCTCAGTACCCTTCCCTCCTCCTCCTCAAGAGCTGCGCTCTAGTTCGGCGTTACAGGGAGTTGTAAACGGCTTTCATTTTTTACGTCAATAGCGACGATCGTTTTGATCATCCTTTTTCTATTCTTGATAAGATCCTTCGAAATGAGCCTGAGGCTTTCCTGTGTTCCGAGCCCCGGCCTAAAGCCCGTCTGCGCAGCGTGAAAACCTCCTGTTGTTTCAAGGAACCACTCAATCCGCTTCAGTACCATCCTTTCCATTACCTTGCTTGTGCAGGATGTCAAGGATATGGGGCGATAGTTCATGATGGATCCCTTGTCTTTTCCTGGTTTCGGAATGGCTACCACGCTGGAATGTCTCCATACCTCCGGCAGCTTTCTTGTCGCCCAAACGTTGTTGATTTCCTTCAGATAGTTCTCTTTTGACTGACCTGGCAGATTCCTTAGCATAGTCATTGTAACTCTGTCTGGCACCGGTGCTGTATGGGCTTTTCCCAAATGAAGCGCCACTTCCAGTTCCCCTGGCGTGAACGGGCTGTCCATTCCTGGGTCTGCGGCGAGCATCTCGATCATGTATGGGTTAAGCCTATCTGCGGCGTCCGGTGCAGGCTGTGGGAAAAAGAGCTCTCCCGCCATTGCCGCCAGGTCCCTCTCGGACTAGTCCATCTTTAGTGCTTGTGACTGCATCACTCTGGTCGTCTCCTTTTTGCCCAGGATCACTCGGCTCCTCGCCCACAAACATTCTATTGATGTATTTTCTGAGTGTGAAGTACAGTGGTCGAGTCACCTCCTCGTTCCCAGCTCTTCTGCGTACAACTTTGCTTCTACCGACACTCGGGGGATGTTCCTTCCGTTTTCCGGCGTCTTCGTCCCTTTCCTGTATTCTTTTACTGCCTGGAGTCGTTTCGCCCACAGCTTTAGGAGGTGCAAGTCTGGGGTGGGGACGTCCTTGTCCACACTGCTGCAGATGGTCGCCACCTCGATCGCCTTCCTTAGCCGGGTCTCGAAGGGAGCACCCTCCAGATCCGGCTCTTTCAGCTTTTCTCGATATTTGCCCCACTGTATCGTTCTTTCCTGTCTTTTTTTCTTCTCTCCTTCAGGCTTCCTCTGGACCGAAAAAACTCGAAAACGATCGAGAGACGGTCGCTCCCCCAGCTGTCTCCGAGGCATTTTCATTTCTGGTGTTGTGGGTATGGGTTGTACACCCACGTGAGGTCCGGCGTGGTGTCCTTCTGTCCTGTTGTGCCAATTCTCGTCTTTGCTTCTTTCGAGTTGGCCAGGTGTAGCTGATATGTCGTCATCTCCTCAATCAAATCTTCTACTCCACTGCTCTTCTTACAGTACCCCCACATTGGATGATGTAGGTTGAAACTCCTCCGTATACTTCATGGTTTCTAGGGTACATATCGTGCAGGTGAGCGATCCTACCGTTTTCTACTTGGCTTTGCTTCTTCGAAGGAAGCGGTCTATAGTAGACAGAAGCCATCGTTACATACTTCTGTTGCCAGGAGATCTTGATGGCAACAACTTCTTAGCCGTCAGTGCAATACTGCGTGGTGTCGATTTGGCAGCGTGGCAAGTATGAACTCACGTAGATCATCGCTCTGTCTGTGGGATCCTTCCCAAACATTTTGTTAGTGAGGGATGGGTACGAATACGCCTCGAATCCTGGGAATGCAATCTCTGTCGTCTTAGTTTCCTGCAGGAGTAGGATATCTGGGCGTTCTGATGGTACGTCGAGAAGTCGAGCCCTGAGCTCCGCCGCCCTCTTGCGCACCCCTGGCAATTTCACTGCAGAACTCTTAGCATGATTCTTCAGGGAAACATAACTTGTGCGTTGTCATGAAGTTCTCTCACTGCATGATCATCTTGTCTAGTTTTACCTCTATGCGACCACGTTTGCACTCGCCGCCGCCCGCCGGTCTCGGCTGGCTTTGGCGCTTGGCCTTGTGCAACCTTATCTGCCCAAACCTCCTCGCTGTGTGTCGATATTCATGCGTTCTCCGATAAGGTGGGCGCCTCCTTGGACTGTGAGTACCACGTGACTCGTGCCGAGCTGCCCTGCCGGCCATGTTGTCGGCAAAACACGCAGATCAAAGCAACGCCTCCTATACAAAGATGCCTGTCAGGTGGCTCGCTCTCCCATTGCGGCCGGTGTGCCATGGCCTCCAAGATCCTGAAGCGCGCGAACGCTTCTCCAGCCGTCCCATTCGTGCGGAGAGGGCGTAATCGGAAAAAGAGAAGAAGGCGGCGTCTCTCCGCGGGGAGGCGCTCTCAACCCAGTCATCGACAGCATGGTGCAAGGCAGAAGAGTCCAAGAAAAAGTCTTATTAGGTCGAGTTATTTCAACTTCTACTTACAGATTTTTGTGTAGTGTGGTAGAACGGTGAACAGCTGCTCTGGGGAATTAGATAGACAAGTTGTGATGCTTATTTAATTTGAGATATTCATCTGGAGATGTGGCGGCTAGCGCTACAAGCGCGCCTTTTGATATATTTGACTGCAATGCAGTAGTGAGTATAAAACTCCAGAAAAAAATTAGCTCCGTGCATAAAACATTTAGATTTTCCTAAAACAAAAATAATCCTGCTGTACTTTTTTTTTTTTTTTAATCTCCGCACGTTGTTTGACGTAGCCTTTTGAGCCTGAGCACGAGGCTTGATACTATCAAGTGCAGTCCGTGTTGTCCTTCTTTTAATATTTTTGATTGGGGTGTGCGAATATTAATATTTTCGAATACGAATCGAATACGAATAGTTAGCTTCGATTATCGAATCGAATAGTTGAAGGCAGGTGCATTTATTCACAGCATTTTTATTTTCACATGTCGGAACGCCTTACTGGCGTTAACGAGAATAAAAACACAAAAACGAACATTCTAGTTGTAGGGAAGATCACGACTTGTCATGCAGAAAAATCAACTGCTGCACATGGTCAGGTAGGAGGCGCTCCCTTCGAGCGGAAACTACACCTCCAGCCACAGGAAAAACTCTCTCACTCGGCACTGACTGAAGTGGCAGGTATCGCCAGGCATTTGATGCAAAGCTTCGCCAGACTCGAATATCTTAAGCACCCGACAGCTCTCCACCACTCACAGGGAGCACACTCTCTCTTTAGCAGTGCCTCCTCCGCATATGCTACAACTTCCCATCCTGAAGCTGAAACCACTTTGCTATACCATTGCACTTTTGGCTAAGTGGTCAAGTGCTTGCGAAACATCTGCTGACAGCGTTGAGCCTTGCTCTTGTGACTGTGTTGCAGCTTCCGGATGGGTTTCTTCAGTAGCATCACAAGATGAGGCTAGCTCTTGCGGCACCAGAGCTTTTAGCCATAATAATTTTTTCGTTTTCGGCTTTACAAATAGTGGACTTGAAGCGTGGGTCCAAGAACATAGCAAGGCATGCTTGCTTGTCGTCCTCATACAGAGCGAACATTGCCGTGATGGATCTTATCTGTTCTGTTGGAAATTCTGATGCCCCAGCACAGTTACCTAGACAGTGGAGCATGCCAAAAATCATAGGAACTTGGGAGGACTAAGACGGATACTTCTCAGCACTGGCAATAACAGTGGCATCAAACGATGGCTTCAATGCTTATACATATTGAGAAGCTTATTTCCACTCTGATGAACCAAGTCCATCGATGTCACAGTCTGAGGTAGCAAGCTCCACTGTGACTACTTCTTTGAGTTCCAGAAGGCGACACAACATAAGATACTGGCTTTTCCGTCTCGTCTCCACGTCTTGCACCAAACGTAATGTGTCCCTTCCAATCTTCTTTGGCACTCCTCAAGCCTTTTCTGAGCTGATGAACTGTGCTTGTTATGTCTCACAGTATGCCTCACTTTCTTGCACAGGCGATCAATGGACGGCGAACGGGATCTCGCGTCATTAATCACCAGTTGAAGCATATGCGTGAAGCACGCTCTTTCAGTCCACGGAAGTCTCCTTACGGCAGCACGGATGTTGCGCCCGTTATCCGTTACGATGAACTTCGCACATTCATCGGGTCTCTCCCAGTCACGGCACATTTCGTCCAGCATAGTTGCGACGTCCACAGCACTGTGACTGGCAGCCATGTGTCGAGTGTTCAATGTGAACCGCTTCATCGTGAATTTTGGAGTGAGAAGATGGCAGGTGAAGCTCACGTAACTTTCGTTAGCGCGCGATGTCCACATGTCGCTTGTGAAGGCAACAGCGGTAGTGCCGCCTTCAAAGCCACCGTTGAGCTCTCCTTTCACCTTCTTTTGGGTGTCATCATGCATCCGTGGTACAAGCACGCGCGAGAGTGCAGAGCGGGATGGTAGGCGGAAGTTGGGAACGGATTCTGTCAGAAGCTCTTTGAAGCCGCGGTCTTCCACAATGCTGCAAGGCTGTAAATCATAGCGTCACCGTGGCGGCCACCTTGGTTTTTAGCGCTCGCACCCTCTTTTCTGTCAGGGGCTCCGTGCGGCGCACGAAGTCCGTCAGCGTCGGTTGATCTTTTCCTGGCGTACCAGCGGTAATCTCACGATACTCTTTCAACAACGCAGGATGTGCTTTGAGATGGTTGACAAGGGGCGTTGACTCGCGTGCCGTGCATTGCGCCATAGATGCCGTCACCCTCGCGAAATATTCTTAAATAGCGCTTCTCCTCTTCATTTTGGTGCCGTTTCCCGTTCGTTCCTCCGCTTCCCAGACGGTTCCCCGCAATCACCTCCATCCGCCATAACACGGGTGGGCGAACGCGGAAGTGAGCACAGCCTAAAAGATGGAGGTACACCAAGCACTTCTTATGAGTTGTGAATGCAAAAGCATGTACATTATTATTACAATGCAATTAAATGCAAAGGTACAAGCGAGCTGGACAAGAATGACGAAAATAATCCCTGGAGTAGGGGAACAAGAAGGGAGACACGCGTGTTGGCGCGCTGACTGGCGCTGACGGACACGCAGCGCCATAGGCTGGTCGTTGAAACTGACGCGCAGCGTCAGTTTCAACGACCGGCCACTTCGTGGCGCTGCGTGTCCGGCGAATGGGATCCTGGTCGACACGCGATAGCCAATGGGATCGAAGCGGTGTAAAAGGTGCCGTGGCTAACCGGCGAATGGGAGCTGGCTTGACTTGGAGAAGGATTTAAGAGCCGTTTGGGCGTGGTTTCAAAGCTGATGACATCGGCTCGCTCCATGAGACAGTTAATGCTTTCGCATTAAAAAGACAGGAGTCATAAGGGAACAGAAACTCTTAGATTACCGCTAGGAGGCTCTAGTGAGGGTGGGCGCAACTGCTAGATCGGGGGTCACGAAGATATGGACCCCATTTAATTGCTAATAGTTTACTGGGAGTCTACGGGGCAAAGGGTGGTTTTATTTCCTAACTCAGGTCATAAGAGCCCATTAATGTGCTTGAATAATTTACGCAAGGTATAAATTATTACTTTTCTATAGCCACCAGTTTTGTTCCCGCCATCTTGGACGCTGCTGCTAGTCTGGCAACCTTGCTTTCTCCCTCTCGACGTTTGCAATTCCCGGAGCGGGAAGGAAGCGAGAAAGGCTACGCCAAGGCGTTCGTTGCTTGCAATTGACCCCGTAAGTGATGACGTCACAACATGGCGTTTGGGTCCAAACAAACCGTTGCTAGGGGCGTTGCTATGGACTAATGCATGGAGACTCCACATGAGGCTAGATTTTTGCTTACAAGTAAGTAAATAATTTTTTGTAAGCAACCTAACTTCTTGATATCTAATTATGAAGATGTTCTTGTCGTCTCAGTGTCATATTGCAACGATGAAAGCCATTTCTGAAGTCTTACACTCCGCTTTGCTTTGGTAGCAGACGACACGATAGATTTGCTGGCCTCTGTTGCAGCGGGCGTCTTCATTGAAATGCGTCGGTAAACAAGCGACAAAAACAAGTGGATTGCCGTGGCCGTAGAGGCCTCCGCAATGTGCGTTCTTTTTTTTCCTGTGAACAACCCAGCTTAGTTACGAGGGGTGAAAATGCAGTAAAATCAAACCACGTCACGCAGATCAGTTACGACGACGACCTGAAGTGCATTACCGGCGTAGTGCAGGCCACCATGAGAAACAAATCGTACGCCGTCGAGGTAAGTCGTTTGTTATTATTATTTTATTATTGTGGTTGTCAGGTTATTAAAGAATTGCATGTCTATCGCGATTTCGCAGTATTTTGCTTTTTTTTTCCCCTTGGTATACATCAAATTCCGTGGATGTGCTCTTTTGGTGAAGATCTTCATTCTTCATCGAACCCGCGATGCGAGTACAGTCTGTAATAGACTCACCTTATGTTTTTTATCCAGTTCTTTCGCGCTTTGGGGTCTTGCGGAAATCTGAAGAAACTGCAAGAATCTCTCTCCACGCGATGGTTACAACCAGGTATACGAAGCAGCCTCGCATAGCGCGAGTCCGCAAACAAAATTTGGGATCTCAACCGTTCGCCTGAAGTGCTTTTCTCGCGGGTGCAATGCGATCTTTTAGCAGACTATCATCTCGATCGACGCCCGGACTTTCGATAAACCATATTTTGCATCGCACCACACTATGAAATCTTAAGAGTGTATGAAACTCATTATATTTCAAACAAATGCGATGTCAGAATATCGTCTTTATTCACACGATGCAAACGACGGCCCCACTTGGACGGCCGGCGTGCGGCAGACGGCATACTTCTTGCATTCGTCGTCTGCTGCAGGCATCTTGAGGACCGGAAGTTGCAGTCGTAAATATTTCAGAAACGAGCGATTACCGGCACACTTCTGTCGAAACATATATGACATTCAAGCTTTCTATATCTGTGATTTTTAGAAGTTTAAATCCTACTCCTGATTTTTGAACGGTCGGGTTTTCGTAGCAAAACCGAGCCACATGTATTCGTCCATAACAACGACCCTAGCAACGGTTTGTTTGGACCCATGACGTCACACTTACGGAGTCAATAGGAGGCGAGAAGAGGAAAGGCGCATGGGGCAACAGAGTTGCAACAGAGCGGCCTCTGCTCTCGTGCAGGCCAACATTGGCGCATATCCTTTCCCAGTTCTCTCCCTCGGGCGCCGCCATTAAATTGCAAACGCCCTCCAGGATTTGAGTTGCGCCCACCCTCACTAGAGCCAACCTAATTACCGCTACCGATACCGACGCCACCAGTTTAGGTTGAAGCCGCCATGCAGCTATGTCGCTGTCAATGGGCCTTGCTTACCGAAACCAAAACCGAAATCAAAACTTACGCTTACGAATACGTTCTCGAATAGACGATTAATTTCGAATACTCATGTTACGACGAATATTCGAAAAATACCAAACACTCAGTTTACGAATCGAATACGAATATTAAATTATAATATTCGATTCGTATTCGAAATTTCGAATATTCGCCCACCCCTATATTTTTATATTTTTACTCAATTTTTGCAGGTCATATTGCGGTGTTTGCTTCTACAAGAAGTACCTTTAAGGCGGGGTCACACTGCTTATACATTATAGCATACAAAAGACAATCAGCAGATATCAGTCACCACGATATCCGTGGTTCAAATTGCGCGTGCAAAGTGTCTCCTTGAACTCGTTGCCGTGCGGCATTTGAAGCTAAGATCTCGTGGTGACTCGCGTTTGAATCTGTTTGCAGACTGTCTTTTGTATGATGTCTAAGCAGTGTGACCCCGGCTTTAGGGAAAACATTATGGCGGTGAGAAACGACCACCTAGCAATGATTTCGCTTTTTTTTAATGCGAATAGCATTCTTTGGCTACTTCACGCACTTTTCGTCTATGTATCTATCTATCTATCTGGCTATCTAACCTCTTACGCCGCGGGTCGATAAATAAATAAAAAAGACCGGCGCAGGCTGGGATTCGAACCGTTGACCCATTGATCAGCAGGCAGACGCGCTAACCACAGAGCTATGAAGGCAGTCATTCAACGCACTCTAAACGGTTGTTTATATCTTTACCATAGGACGCGCTTTACAGCGCTGTACAGTACCGGTACGCGCGCGTTCCATGCACGAGGGCTCATTCCGCTCTCGTGAGGCT
The DNA here is from genome assembly GCA_037355805.1 of Ixodes ricinus. Taxonomy (NCBI): domain Eukaryota; kingdom Metazoa; phylum Arthropoda; class Arachnida; order Ixodida; family Ixodidae; genus Ixodes; species Ixodes ricinus. Next base: position 45,826 of record JAZHYW010000912.1, read on the forward strand.
GAGCACGGCCGCTAGCTCACCCTCTCCCGCGCTCGGGAGAGGGTGATGTAGCGGCCGTGCTCAGCCTCACGAGAGCGGAATGAGCCCTCGTGCATGGAACGCGCGCACTTGGTCAGCCGCTGTGACAGCGCTGTAAGCGCGTCCTATGGTAAAGATATAAACAACCGTTTAGAGTACCGTTGGTTGAGACTAGCTGAGACGCCAGAAAGTCTGGTCGGTACCATTTTGAGTATTCGTGCGTATGGCGCGTGCTTCGCTCGCCTTCCTAAGTGACACAAACGCACGTGCTGGGCTGCGGAGATCGTGCGCAGGGCTGTGAAAGTGTCAACAAATTTAGAATGGCCTCAAAGAGTGGGCTGGCGTATCTAGAGTGTGCCGGCCACCTGACGAACGCGCATAACTCCGCACCGTTTGATGCTATTCGCATTAACGTAGATAATCATTCCCAAAGGATGGGTTCTGCTGATTTTTTTTACTGAACCTCGTGACAATTGCAGGTACTGATTCAAAAGGTGGGGCGTTATCTTGTAAACGTCTAGTTTTTGGCACATGTAGCACAGACCACCGTATATCGTTATGTACCTTGTGATGTAACTTAATTGATATGCAAACAGACAGTGGGATTTCAAGAAAAAGAACTCTGGTTTATTTATAAATTCCAATTTTGTTCCAACCTGGTATATTCGGTATTCCAGCCTGGTACTTTTAGATCCCAAGCCTTGAAGTTTTAGATTAGACTCGAAGTACTTTGCGATGCAGTGGCTTCAAGCAGTTTCTTTCGATACGCCACCCTGTCTGTCATAATCATGCCTATGTTGACCAGGAATGGCCGTGCAAAGTTCTCTATTATAATCCTAGAATGTTTTGTCTCGTGGTCATTTCCTGTAGCGCAAATATAACTAAAAAAAAAGAAAATAACTTCCTACAGAAAAAACAAATGTCCCTGAATAGAAACAATCATATGCTGTACTTTTTTTTTCTTCGATCTCCGCACGTTGTTTGACGCACCTTTTCGATGATAAGCACAAGGTTTGATACTACAAAAGTGCAGTCCTCGTGTCATCTTTCCTTTCATATTTTGTTATTATTTATTACGTGAATTATGCATGTAATATTGTTGTTTGCTTGTACTATAAATCACGTTAAGAGGCAAAAATTATGGCTGCCTCGCAATGATTTTTCCATTTTTTATAAACTTCGTGATATATGTAGTGACTTATTCAGCAGGTAGGTAGTCTTCTTGTAACCTTCTAGTTTTTGGCACATTTAGCCCATCACATCCCGTTATGTAGCTGACACTTTGTGATGCAACTTGCTATGCAAAAATACAATGAGATCTAAAAAACAAAATTCTGGTTTATTTATAAATGCTAACATTGTTCCAATCTGGTTTCTTCGTTATTCCAACTTTCAACCTGGTTTATATACAAATTCCAAACCTCAAATGCTGTAAGCATTTTTTTTTGGGTTGATATTATTTGTTGGGTTAATCCGCAGGCTTAGGCAGCTTGTTAATAAAAATCACCCCGATCGTCCTTTTCTGCGACCAAACCCGCGCGGAAAGGACGGAAAAACAATAATGACAAGCAGCAGTAAACAAAACCATTGGTCACGGTTGAAAAGAAAGGGAAAAGTCGCGACGGGTTTGGACAAAACACGGACAAAGTTCCAAATTGCCCACTCTTGCTGCGTACATACAAACTAATATATATATATATATATATATATATATATATATATATATATATATATATATATATATATATATATATATATATATATATATATATATATATATATATATATATATATATCTCGCCGTCTTTTGCGGTGATCTCTAAGAAATTGTTCAGGAAAAGCACCCCTCGGAGAAACCTTTTCGCCCATATTGAAAATGCAGGCACTCGTACGTACAGATAGTTTAGATAGTTTACGCCGGCGGGGTGCGCATTGTGTAGGCCCGTATGTGTGCGTGTTGATGGGCGTAAAGGGACGCCGCGCCGCTAGTCCTTTGGAAGAGCATTAGCTGCACACACACCGAAACGTACAAAAACATACACACACACACACGCTTCAGCGTGCTCCTCCCCCAATTTGGTTCCTTCCCCCCCTCCCCCCCCCCCCCCCCAAACCCGCTTCCAAAGAACATGTTGCTTAAACAAACAAAAAAATAATGGCCGGCTTTGCCCGCTTTGGCCCGCCTTGTAGACTTGAATGTAAGACCGGTACCCGGTCCGGGCCCTTCATAGCCGTGAAGCCTAAGCCCGGCCCGCGGGCCGGGCCGGCCCGTGGCCAGCGGTCTGGCCCGTACCAGTGCAGATCATTGCCTGCGACGCTGACGGCTCCCCCTCTGTTAAAGACCGACGACCAATTCGCGCTTTCCACTTTCCCTCACTTCCTCCTTTCTCCCCTTCACGACTGTCCACAGTTGCCTGTTTCCTCCTCCCCTATGGTGAGGAGGATCTTCTGCCTTGCAGAATCTCGACTCTGGTCGTCGGCCTTTAAGCAGGGAACACATGAGTGACAAAAACGGGCGCCACGCGGCAGTTTCTATGGCAACTTGCGCATACGCCGTGGCGTGGCGGCTTGGCATAGGTCCACGTCACAGCGTCCTGGGGTGTTGCTATGGGAATCAGCGCGCGGCTCCTGTTTCTTGCTGCTCATGTGTTCCCTGCTTTATAACTGAAGCGAAAAATAGGAACCCTAACCAAAGATTTAATAAACATTTACTCGACGTTTCGGGACCAGTTCGGTCCCTTGTACACGGGTGAGTGACGAAAGACGTAGCTGCTGGGCTCCCTGCCCAGCAGCTACGTCTCGAGACTGCGTGACGTGAGCAAAGTCCCCTACATCCGTATGGGCATTTAGGCGACGCGTGTTCTTTTCTTTCCGTCACTCACCCGTGAACAAGGGTTCGAACTGGTCCAGGAAACGTCGGGTAAATTTTTATTAAATCTTTGGTTAGAGTCCCTATTTTTCGCTTCATGTCTATTCCTAACCAGGCAGAGGGCTGTCGAACGTTTACCTTCAAGTCGCTTTATGACTGGGCAGACATCGCCACCTCGCGGCGAGCGACGGAGTTAGAGTTAGCGCGATTACACTCGTACTGCTGGGGAGGCGACTCCGATGGGACGGCCTGAGAAGCTTTCGCGCGCGCTTCCGGATCTCGGAGGCTATCGGTCTGCCATCGTGTTGTAGCCAAACACCACGCGGTGGCGCTTGCCTCCGACTCGCGATCAAACACGCGGGCCGCGTGCGGCCCGCGACTCGCTGGGAGTGGGACGTGACCCGCAGGCCAACCTCGTACGATTCCCGGTTCCCATGTCTCGAGCGCTACAAATGGCATGCGCCATCGTGATCTCATCTCACTGATTCATTTTCCGCTCGAAACGTCGCTCCGCTCTTTTAACGTATTCATATCACTTTTTACAGCGGAGCTGTTAAGGGACTAGGTTCCCCAGGATCGTGTCCGTGTATGTCGACACAAACCTACATGGACAGCTACCGCCATCTATTAGCGACGGCGGCAAGCACACAACCAGTATGGTTTCCGCCGTCGCTCATAGATGGCGGCAACCATTCCAGCTATTATAGAAGAATGGATAGTTGGGCGCGTTGGTGGGAATTCATCGTAGAAAACAGCGCGAAGAAAACAGACGACGACGAAGAGGAAGCACACAGTGCATCGAGTACAGCTCCGCTGGTTTTTCTTCTTCACGAGAGTGGAAAGGCTGAACGTTTTTTTACTTCTCTGTGTGCGTTTGCTCTTTGTTTCGCTCTATATTTTGCTTTCCAGCTTTTTGTAATGTACAACGATTCCGCTACTAGGCTGCATGCGCGAGCTTTTTGTTGAAAGATGCATCTCGGCTGCGCGAACTTTCGATCAGCGAGGAGCAGCTGCCGAAGAGGAAGCTATGAGCTCGGAATCGAGTACAGCTCCGCTGGTCTTCCTTCGTCACGAGAGTGGAAAGGCTGAACGTTTTTTTACTTCTCTGTGTACGTTTGCTCTTTGTTTCGCTCTATATTTTGCTTTCCAAATTTTTTGTAATGTACAACAATTCCGCTACTAGGCTATGTGCGAGCTTTATGTTGAAAGATGCATCTCGGCTGCGCGAACTTTCGATCAGCAGGAGCAGCTGCCGAAGAGGAAGCTATGAGGCTCGGAATCGAGTACAGCTCCGCTGGTCTTCCTTTTTCACGAAAGTGGAAATGCTGAACGTTTTTGTTTACTTCTCTGTGGACGTTTGTTCTTTGTTTCGCTCTATATGTTTTGCTTTCCAGCTTTTTGTAATGTACAACAATTCCGCTACTAGGCTGCATGCGCGAGCTTTTTGTTGAAGGATGCGTCACGCTGCGCAAACTTTCGATCAGCAGGAGCAGCAGCCGAAGAGGAAGCTATGAGCTCGGAATTCTCGCCTAAAAGAAACATCACCATTAAAATACGAGTATGGGTGTTGTAGTGGAAATCGTCAGGAAAGCAAGGACTGTCAAATGACTGATTGTTTTTTTAGACATGCTGAGCTTGGTTAGTTCCTGAGTGAATAGAGCAACGGGAACGACAGTGTACTTGCTCTATTGTTCTATTAAAAATGCGAGCACGTTGGCGGGGCGTTGTAATTTTAGTTATTGTTATCACATCAGGTCAGTGCCCAAAGTAATCATATAAACAAATCAAATGTAAAAATGGCACTGGCAAAACTGAGTTTACAAAAGCATTGAGCACGAGATTCCCTCTTTTTAAATCTGTCTACCCCACTCCCCCACCCCCCCCCCCCACCCACCCCCACCCTTCCCCACCTCCGTCTAACGTTGGCACTCGGCTTTCGCGCTGGGCGCTCGGCCATCTTGGCGCGTCTGGCGCGGGCGGCCGCTCGCAATTAAAATTAAATAAAAATTAAGAATAAATTAATTTTTGGAAGGACAAAATTAGTCTCCATGGCCCTAGTCCATAATAACAAAAGAAAACGAAGACGAAAGTGTAAATATACCAAAGAGTTGTTAGTCAGCGCTGCGTAAGTGTGTCTTTCTTTTGTGTGCGTGGACTTGAGTAATTCTTTTGCGGTTGCGCTGTTCCGCCTGTACAGCACAACGTCATTCATAGCCTTTGCGGTCCAAAGGAAAGCCGATGCAACCGGCTCTCTTTGCGCTGTTGATGCTAGGGAGGATACTGCGCTATTCGATTCGAACCACTATTCGCACACGCCCTACTGGTATCACAATAGGGCGTTTTAGAATAGGGAGTTTTAGAATAGCGCACGCTAAAGCTTTCCGTACGCAAATAGCGTCGTCATCACTGCGCATGCGCCGAACGCTGACCACGTTTTGCGCTTTGCGTGCGCTATCTTAGCGCACACTATTTCTCAGAAATTGTGTGATTCGTGATGAGAAGTTGGCTAAAGCCAAGACAAGCACAGTTAAAAAATGGCGGCCCCCAGGAACATGGCTGCGGCCGCTTTGGCGGAGTCGTGAGGGCGACGTCGGAGGCATCCTCGCGACTGTGATTTTCAATACGGGACGACAATGCACTCGGTTCGGAAAACCCGGTAAGGTGGGCAACGATCACCGGCAACTTGATGCCGCCCGTCCATTAGGCATCGCGTTTCCGGAGTGTGAGGAGCCACCCTCAAATACAAAGGGCACAACGGGCCTGCTATGGCTACGCACTGGCGGCACCTCCGATTATCAACACGATGCCCGCCGTTTCTTCCCTTGCAGCTGAAAAGACGGACAAGGGGAAGCGGCAGTAAACTCCTTCTTTCTTTTTTTTTGTATCTAATCATGTCAGCTATCATCGCCGGTGGCGTGCTGTGCGGCGAAGAGGCGTTAAGAAGCGACGCCGGGTTGTGGTGCGTGAGTTCAACTTCAAAAATTGTTTTTCGCTGTAAACAAAAATTACTTTGATTAAACTTTCAGAATCAAAATACAATCGATTGTTCTTCCAAACCCACCATATTTTGTATTTTACTTGGATTACCTAAGGGTGAAATAAACGGCTGTTTGTGCGTCAAAACGCACTTTTTTACAACTTCAGGATTTCTTTTACTGCGAGATATTTAATTGAGCGGTTTAAACATTTTTATAGATTATATTTATTTATTTATTTATTTATTTATTTATAATACCCTCAGGGCCACAAGTGGCGTTACAGAGGGGAGTGGGTTTACATGAAGTAGTTGGTGATGGCGTCCCGAAATCTTCCACTGTCGGTGATGCCGATGAGGTTCTCGGGGAGGTCATTCCAGTCCACAATCGCAGATGGTAAGAGCGCCTTCTGGTGTGCGAGGGTGAAGCATTGTGGGCGGGCGATCTTACAAGGATGGTCAATTCTAGCCGAGATGTATGATGGGGGTTTAAGAGAGATTGTTTAAAGATGGGCGTATAAAATACCTTGTGAAGAAGACAAAGGCGAGAGATCCTACGACGTGAAGATAATAGCGGAAGGTCAAGGTGAGCTTTCATTAACGAGACACTCGAAAAACGGGAATAATCAGAAAAAATGAAGCGTGCAGCACGGCTCTGAACAGATTCAATTAAATCAGTTAGCGTTGATTGATGAGGATGCCAAATTGAAGACGCATATTCTAATTTGGGACGGACAAGAGTAACGTACAGGAGGCGCTTAAGGTTATTGGGAACAGATCTAAAATTTCGACGGATGTAGCCTAAACTTCGATTAGCAGATTGTACAATGTTGTTAATATGAGTATTCCAAGAGAGGTTAGGTGAAAGATGCACGCCGAGGTATTTATAGTGGTCTGTATATTCGAGTATAGTCCCATCCAAAAGTAGCGTAGGATTAGTTTCTGCTAATGAATTAGAAAAACGCATGCACTTACATTTGTTAGTATTGAGAGACATTTTCCAATTCTGGCACCAGTCGGTTATTTTGAGAAGGTCAGCTTGCAAAATTAGAAGGTCATCTTGAGTAGTAATCTTACGGTAAACAACGCAATCGTCAGCAAACAGGCGAATAACAGAGGTGATACGCAATGGGAGGTCGTTAATATAAATGAGAAAAAGTAGCGGTCCAAGCACGGTGCCTTGAGGAACACCAGAAGAAACAGCAGAGACGTGAGACGAGGCATTGTTAGCATAGACGTATTGACGGCGTTGAGAAAGAAATGATTCAATCCAGATTAGTACATGAGCGTCAATATTTAGCGTGGAAAGTTTGAGAAGTAGAAGTTTATGAGGTACTTTATCAAATGCTTTAGCGAAATCGAGAAATACAGCGATAGTGGGGTATCCGGAGTCGAGATTCAAGAACAAGTCATTAGTCAGATGAAGAAGCTGTGTTTCACAAGAAAAATTACGGCGAAAACCGTGCTGCACGTCACTGAAGAAAGAGTTAGAATCCAGGAATGAAACCAAATGCTTGAAGATGATGTGTTCCATTATTTTAGACGAGATGCAGGTAAGAGATATCGGTCTATAGTTGGCTGGTGATGACCTACTACCGCTCTTGTGGACCGGAATGACCTTCCCAAACTTCCAGTCCTCAGGCACGACTCCCGTCTCCAGAGATTGACGAAAGATTTTTGTTAAAAAAAGGCTAGACGTTAGATTAGTGTTACGGAGAATCTTGGAATTTATGCTGTCAATTCCACATGACGAAGAAACTTTTAAGGATTTAATAATGTTTACGATTCCATCGTAATCAATAAGAATAGGATCCATTGGGAACGATATACTGGAGACGGGAGGGGAAACAGTAATGAGGTCTGAACGGGAGAACACTTTAGAAAAAACATCATTCAGCACATTAGCGCACAAGTTCACTGGAACAGGGTCCCCTGAATTTGAAACAAGTTGTAACGAACACTCGTCTTTTGGGCGAACAACATTCCAAAAACGCTGCGGATTGGCAATCAATAATGATGGCAAAGTCGTACGATAAAAAATGTCTTTACATCTATTCAACTCAATTTTGTAAATGTTAGCGCAGTCCTCATAGCTCTGCCATGATTCGGGCGTACCGGCTCGACGGGCAACTCGAAAGAGCCTTTGCTTTTTATTGCGTAGCGATTTGAGGCTGCGATTAAACCATGGATTCGAAGACTTCGTTGTTATATCAATACAAGGTATATATTTTTCCACTAAATCACATAATTTATCTTTAAAGAGACACCAGTTTACGTCCACACTTCTACTCTCAAAATTAGTATTAAAAGACACAAAATATTCGGACAGAGTGTTGCAGAGCTGCTCATAATTCCCTTTCTCATACAGCCGTATGCTTTTTTGAACGCGCAACGGTTTCTGGATTTCCACGCATATAGGGCAGTAAATTACCCGATGATCGCTCACGCCATCAAAACAGGTTAGAGGTGATTCTACAAAACCCGGATGAGTAGTTAGCACGAGATCTAAAATACTAGAACAGGAATCCGTCACCCTAGTAGGGACGGACACAAGTTGAAAAAGATTAAAATCCAAACACATGTCAAGGAAGTCCTTGCACAAACCATTCCCTTTAGGACAAACGGGGACCGCAGAGTTCCAATTAACGCATGGAAAATTAAAGTCACCGAATAAAAAAACAGGGTGCGCCGGATAGAGAGCAAACAGGGTAGACAAGTCGTCGTGCAGACGGCTGGTGAACGAATGGGATTCCGAAGGAGGTCGATAACAAACGCCTACCAAAATAGGTTTGAAACTGCATTGTATTCGTACCCAGACCATTTCGAGGCACGAAGCAGTCGGGACAAGGGTGCTTTCATTACTTTCATCGACCCCGATAAGGACACCGCCTCCACGTTGATCATCCCTGTCACGCCGGTAAATAACCAGATTAGGGTGCTCAGGAAATATCTCACTATCTTCAATTCCAGGTGATAGCCATGTCTCAGTTAAGACGATGACGTTAGCATTACACGAAGAAATAAGAGAACATATATCGTCGCGTTTATTCAGGATACTACGTGCGTTCGTGTACAATACATTAATACCGCAACTTGATTTTTGGTTATGAAGAAAGCCACCCCCGGCGCGTCCTATCTGGGGATTTCTTTTACGGACAGAGACTGAGAATCATAACTGTAAGTCCTGGAACCAATGTGCAACTTGTCGAAACGAAGCTTAAATGATACGTTCTGCGCCCTGGCAAAGTCGAGAAGAAACTTCCGCGCAGTTCGAACATTCGGCGAGTAGTCCTCCGACAACGAGTAGGGGAGCCCTTCAACTTATGGCCACAAAGAAGCAACTGGTTTTTTAATTTAAATGAGGCGAATTTCACAATTATTGGCCTAATTGTTTCCTTCCCGATAACCACCCACTCTGTGAGCCCGTTCAATATCAGCGTTTCCCAAGGCGACACCAAGTCTGTCTTTCACGACGGTGATTATATTTTGCTCGGACGTCTGCCATGACTCCCCAGCGTCATCCGGCATTCCGTAAAAAAGAAGGTTGCAACGACGCGACTGATTTTCTAGGCCGTCAATACGACTCAATAAATTCGAGGTAGTAGCAACCTGTACATTCAGCGTGTCCTCTAAGTCGTTTATGGCGGATTTAGCCTGACCAATATAGGATATCTCGCTTTCGATTGAGGCAATCCTGCTGTCGAGTGAGGAAAGGGCGCTATCCAGCTCTTTTTGTCTTTCCAGTATGGTTTTTATGTCCGATTTTATAGCTGCTTGTCCCTCATGGAGGCTGGAAGAGTTAGAGTCGATCTTTTGTAAGAGAGCGAACATTTCGTTGAATTGTTTGAGTTCAGTGGCAGACATCGGCCCCGGATTCAGCTCGACATCTCCGGAAAGCATCAAGATATGTCTAATCACATTGACAGAGTCGCAAGCAATATCAACAAGCACCCCTGGGCATGGGAGCACAACAAGAAACAGGTTACTCGTCCTTTTAGCATGCAAAGAATATCGCTTACAAACCTGTACAAAGAAGAACATTTCTTGGTTAGCTGACTCGAACGGACAGCAGCTCCCATGCCCACTGAGGCGGCCACGGCTTGGAACATCCTTATAAAGGCCGACAGACTTGCATCCTGGGTACATCGATGGCGATTCGGATGACGTAGGGCCCACGAGGACGCCACGCGCAGGAGGAAGGGATGATTCCGTGTAGCAAGAAGGTGGCGATGACGCAGCGTTTACTGCGGCGAGCACGGTCACGGCAGCGACGATCGTCCTCGGGCGCAGATACCAAACGAAGGCGAAAATCGGGAGCTGTACAAAGAAGAACATTTCTTGGTTAGCTGACTCGAACGGACAGCAGCTCCCATGCAGGGCAGCCGGTAAAAAGTTCTGCTAAGTTCCCGGAGCAATTAGATTTTTTTTAATAACAAAAATGCTAAATTTTTAAAAGAACATTTAGTTTTTTCATATTTTAATTAAACAAAACTGCACAAGCCCAACCACGTTGTGAGTCGAAAGCCGTGCAAATTTAAGAAAAAATATTGTTGGGTGTTTCGTAAAAAAGCTGATTTTTCATAAATTATGGAGTGATATCTTGTTTCACGCTATTTTTAAAAGTTAAAACCGCGCTCACGCCATCAAGAAAATTTTTCGTCAAAACTATTTTAGGGCATGGCTACGAACAATGCGTGAAAAGGCCATGAATTTTTTAAAAAAATCGAAGGTGGTCGAGCGCAACGTCTGGGACGTTTGACATGGAATGACCCAGCTGTTTAGAGCGAGTTATACACTCTATTCCACCGTACGCGCGAGCGATGTAATAGCGAGCACAACATTGCCAACTTGGCATGCACGGACTTCCGTGCCGTGGAAGTAAAGGCACCTACGCACAGCTGCGTTTGAGAGCGTTTGACTGCGTTGCGTCGAGAACCGAAAGCGAATCACCGGCACATCTGTGCTGTCAGGTGAAGCGTGGAATCCAATTCAAGGAATTGTTTCACACGCGACAAAAGAAGTATTGGGCAGGAGATCGAACTATAGGGGGCGCTCTGACCCGTTTGTTGTTAGGGTGCCTACATGTCTGTCTGTCTCAGGGTGAAGACATCCATTGTTGCGCTGAATGTTCAGCGCGTGACGCTCTCGCGCACTCGGTGCGTGACTTGGGCGCTAAAATGGCGTCCCTGCATTAGCCAAAGCTACGCGCTCGAGCTGATTGACACCGTATTGCACGTACTTCAAAATGCATAAAAAACGATTGGGCGTAAAGATGGCTGAGATGTCACCACTCAAGCAAAAGCGCGCGTGTGTATGAAGGCACTCTATTTGTTGTCCCCATACTCGGTGTTTACTCAACACAAGGCCTGTGCACATGCCCAGAGGCCTTATGGGCATGTCCACGTCATCTTCTACATTAGAGCGCGGGGCACAGTTTAATGAAACAAATACGAACAATCGACGAAGCGGCGTTAAGTGCCGGATCTATCCTCAGAGAATGCGAGCTTGACCCACTTCAGTTTTTGTGCTGAGCTGGGACCGTGCATGCTGCATTGTTCATGCAGGCCGGAGTGGAAACAAAAGAGCCCCTCCTCCCCCTCACCAGAGAACACGAACTCCAGCCGAACGCTGGCGCCGCGTTCGGTTATGTCGGCCGAGCGTTGAGTCTTTGTATTCGTTGTCCCCATCCGTGTAGTTCTAAGTTAACCGCTTGGGGCGTAACGGTCGCTCCTCCTCCCCAATAGTTGTCCTGCGTTCTCGCAGTCGCAATACGCAGTGTAACGCTCTCAAACGCAACTGTGCGTAGAGGCCTTAAGTCGTAAAAAACGGCCTGCGCCTGTTCGTGCTTGTGGTATCGACATCGCTCCCAATTACGGGTGCGTGCGGAGTACTTCAGTATCGACATCATTATTGACCAATTCAAAACACTAATCATGCAAAACAAAGGAGAGCAAAAAATTGAGAAAAAATGCTCTCCTAAACATTTCTTTTTTGGTGCCTTCAACCAAGAGAGTAAACCACCACTGCAAGGGAACTGGAAAAGTAAATGGTATGTACAACATCTCACAAACCATTTATTTTTTTTATTCTTCAGTAAGACACCTTGCATCCGTTTTACATTACGAATTCGATGCACAAACTGATGATTTTGGATGCCTCCTCTACGAAATGCAGTTCCATTTATTTGTTTTAGTTGGCTTCCTAAAGTCCCTCAGGCACCCCCAGCAAAACCTGAATAGTTCACCACAAGACAATGCCCACAGTACTCAAACATCCCCAGGACTAACTGCTGCAGCAACCGCAGCTGCTCTTTGGTTAGGCACTCCGATACGGTTTCGTGGTCGACGGAGGCATACCTACCACTAGTGCCATCTCTGTCCATTCTAGGAGTGTGTGTCCTGCCCAGGGCCCCCAGCAAGGTCCAAGCGGAGCTTTTCCTCAAGGCAATCTGCCGCAGTGACCGCAGCTGCTGGTGGGTTTGGCAGTCCGAGACTCTTTCCAGGTTAACTGAGGCTCACCTACCACTAGTGCCGTCTTTGTCGATCCTAGGCAAGTGTGTCTTCCTGAGGCCCCCCAGCACGTTCCAAGCGGTGCTGTACAGAACCTAACTTTTCCTGCTTCCCCAGAGCAACCTGGTTCGGCAACCTTAGCTGCTGGTGAGTTTAGCACAATGATACTGTTTCCAGGTCGACCGAGGCACACCTACAGCGACTGTCGTCTCTGTTCATTTATTCATTCTGGAACTGTGTGCCGGCCCGTGGCTGCCCGAGCAAGGTCTGAGCAGCGCCCTACATTAGAGCACTGGATCTTCAGGATGGCTCTTCACATGATTCAGCGAGGCCGGTCGCAGAAGGAAAGGGAGCCTCCACAGGCTCTTTGAAGGCGTGCCGGGACCGGTATCTCGAGTAAGAACAGCACCGGCCGGCTCGCAGTTAGGAACAGTACCAACCCTCAGATCTAGGTTGGGTGCAGCATCAGGAAGAACAACGGAGCCGGGACGCAGTTCAGCGGCAGGGACCGGAACCGCCAATGGCTCAGGAACCAAAGGCGTATCCGGCTCGACGCCAGGAACGCGTGCAGCAGTCTCAGCTGCATCAGTAGACATCAGGGCCCCATCAGGTTCAGACGCAGCAAGAGGACCCGGAGCCCTACCAGGCTCGGGCGTAGACCCATGTTCAAGAGCAGGGGAAGTCGCCAGCCCAGGAACCGGCTGCAGAAGAGGTCCCACAGCAGGAAACGGAAGAGATCCAGCACTTTTCGGGCCTTGGCCGTGCTCGGGCTTGAACAAAATATTTTTCGGGCCGTGGCTGGGCAGTCGTGTGTCACAAATTCTAAATAGTTGATAACAAAAAGTGTGCTCAGTGATCTTTTAGGTTCAATGAAAACAGACAAGCGAAATGCAAAATCACTACGGCGCCGGCGCCGTTCAAAAGAAAAAAAAAAACGTTTTGGCTTTGGAAACTTTTCACGTGAATAAAAGGAAACGTATGGATTCCACCAGCATAGTGGGAAACTGCGGTCGAAGAAACGAGAGCGCTCCAGTCGCAGGGTACAACATGAGCGTCTTTTTACTCGGCCTTTCGAACTAAAAAGAAGAAGAAACGTGAGCTTGACTTTGCACTTGTGCAGGGGGCCTTACTATTCCACCAAAGATAAGCTAACTACCATGGATACTTTTATGCTTATGCGGTTTTTGAAGATGCACTAGCGTGATTCTGACTGCTTCTTCACAAATACATGTAGAGAGAAGGTTCTCAGTGAAACGAATCGAACAACGACAAGTCCAATATCTCTTCAAGAAACACATAAATAAAATATTGCCCACTTTTTTTCTTCTCGAAATCATTCATGAAGTGCATATTTCGCCCATGTTCTCGAAAATACATCTATGTTTAATTACGACTTACGCTGCTTTTAGAATCCTCTGCCAGCGTCCTAAGGCTAGAAACCTAGTGCAGACTTGAGAACCAGCGCTCGGTTTCAGCACCTAATCGAGTGCTTACGAATTTTACTTTTACACAATTTTAATGAAGACCTGAAGGTTCTCTATTCAACATGTCAATATTCATACATATTACTACTTGTAGATGTATATAAGGGAGTCTACATCAAATCTTAGAAAAGAGTCAAGCAATGGCAGGTTATTTCAGTTAAAAGGAATGAGGTAAAAAAGAAATTGATATGTCATCCAGAGAACAATGCAAAACAAGCGAATGCGAAATAAAAATCTCCATGAAAATACAGAAGCACAGATGATGTTAAAGAGAACAAGATCAAAGTCACAATTTTATTTATTTCAGGAAACTGCCAGCCAAGTAAAAGGCCACGCCAGGAGTATGCACTACAAATAGAACACATGCTGAGCACATAAAATAGATCACAAAATAAAAAGGAGATAGATGACACTGAGACACAACATGCACCATCAAATTGCTTTCTTAACAATTCAGAAATGTGCAGGTAGCTTTACTGACAGCTGCAGTCACTTGTACATATCATAAAATACTTCTAAAGGCCTTACACCTTCTAATGCTGTGACTGATACGGTACATTTGAACACTGAATGAATTGTACAAACTTTAAGAGATTAAACATCGAGCTCCTTGATGAGACGGGTATCCGACTTCAGATGCATACTCAATATAAGAATGAACGAGTGTGTTATATTCATTCATCCATTCATTCATTTGTTTATTCTTTGTGCTCATGAAGAGCTCGACGCCTTGGTAATGATGCAGAACAAAGTGTTCACAAGTTAGTTACAATTAGAAGCTACGAAATTTGGGTTAAAAATATCAATATCTGCTCCACTGAGGGTATAAGTGTTGAATACGGGTCATGGGACTGGTTGGGATGATGTGATTAACATGGAAAGTCGGAGAAACCCGCAAAACTCGTCTCGGAACGTGAATATTAATAGCAAAGGTGGTATCTGGGCAGTATCTGGGATCCATGAATACATTTTTACCGGAAAATGAGATCGCGCTCACGCCGTCTAGAACTCGAAGTAGGGCATTTGCATCGTTCGAACAGTCTCGCATAAGAATAATAAACAGTACGACCAATGTATCGATCATAGAAAATTCGAAAAAAAAACACTTCTGAGCATTTCCAATCATCTCTTGGCTCGTAAAACTAATACAATACAATTCCAGATTACAGAGGAAAACTCCAACTTCGACCGGATTAACGAGAAATATAACCGTAGAATACAGGTTGATGTGGAGAACTCACGCGTGATTCTAGAAATTACTCCCAGCTTACGCAGAGTCATTTATAAGGTTGTTAACAAGTACAGAAAAGCACAACGAGGTCACGCGTGCACTCGACTCTTCGCAGCGGATCATTGCCAACCTGCTAACAGAAGTTTATTTTTTCTACCTTTCTAGACAAAGATATAACGGTTTCAGAAGGATTGAGCGTTAGCATGTTCTGACGACACCAATTTCACACACGCCTAACATCCTCCATAAGTTTTTCACAATCTTTCAAGGATATAATAATAATATCTTTATTTTCCATTTACAATGGTGGAGGCCGAGAGAAAATTCCGCACGAAACAGCTTGACGAGCTCTCGGCCCCCAAATTGCATTCTGCAGCAGTGACAAGACGAGAGATAAAAAACACACACGCACACCAAAAACATTAGTCGTCTACAACAAAATGGCACATCAATGTACGCAATTCTTTCGTGCTAATAGTGTCCACGTGAACATCACTGTGAATAAAACAATTAAGCAGTTTAGATAATCTGTAGCATAACATTTCTTTTCCTAGGTTTAATCGGCAGGTAGGTACATTCCAGTATTCAGGTTTTCGAAATTGATAATTGGGAACGCGTTGGTTTAAACCAGACAGTTCAATTATGTAAATACGGTTACTGCCCAATTCATGTTTATGCTTTGTAGAAAGCCTATAATTATACATGTTGTAGATACTTAATATACATAAATTCTGTACAGGTTTTCTGTATGCGAGCAGAACGGCACATTGGCCATTGTACGTAACATTCGTTTTTGAAGTAAATGTATCATCTTAAGATTTGTTGCCGTGGTAGTACCCCAAACAGGGTGGCAGTAATTTAAATGAGCAAAAAATAGAGATTTATACAGTAATAATTTAACCGACCTCGGAAATATATATCGATTCCGATATACCAGACCTACAACCTTTGCTATTTTTTTTTAATATTCAATATGATGGTCCCATGACATGTTTTGTGAAAACACAACGCCAAGCGTTTTGAATGACTCAACCAATTCAATATTTACCGAGTTTATATAAATGTGTTTTAATGGAGAAATAACTTTATTTTTCGGCCTAAAAATCATAACTTTTGTTTTATTTGTATTTATTTTTAAAGCGTTTTTATCGGTCCATTCTCCTACTTTATCTAGAACTGTGTTGGCCATACATATAAGTTGATCTGCCTTATCAGCAGTAAAAAGAAGCGTCGCATCGTCAGCATATATAACAAATTTAGTTGTCTGGTCAATGTTCACAATATCATTGACATAAACGTTAAAAATATAAGGTCCTAAAATACTGCCTTGAGGGATGCCCGATATTACCGATTTGATTGTGGAAATGAATTATTAGAACAAACATATTGTTTGCGGTTTCCAAGATAGGATTGAAGAAGGGTTAAAGCTTGTCCGCGAATTTCATAATATTCCAGCTTTTCAATAATAGTTCATGGTTTAGAAAATCAAAAGCCTTAGTAAAGTGTACGTAAATACCAAGTACTAGTTTTTGTTTCTCGAGATTTCTTAAAATAAATTCTTTCTGTTCAAGTAAGGCAAGTTCAGTTGATTTATGCTTCCTAAATCCAAACTGGGATCTTGTAAATAACTTATGTTTGTCAAAGAAGTTAGACAAGCGGGTATGAATAACTTTTTCAAGTCCCTTTGAAAAGATTGGCAATATTGACACAGGTCTATAGTTATTAATCTCATCCTTCTTGTGCAGAACGGAAACCTTGGCTACTTGCATACGCACATGAAATATTCCTGTCGATATGCACAAGTTGAAAATATGTACGTGTTACATAGGGTGTTATAATGTCTAGAACATATTTTACTGGCTTAATCTGGATATAATCAACATCTCTACTCGTAGTGTCCTTTAAATTCATGAACACCGAAAACACTTCGGTATCAATAACGGGATCTAGAAAAACAGAATTCTCATTCCTTTTTTCAATGTATGAACAGGCTTCATTACTATATGCGTTTGTAGCTAAGTTTACAAAATGATCATTAATCGCATTAACTAAAGCAACACCTGTAAGTTCTGTACCATTCACACAAAGCTTTTCAACACCAACATGAGACCAGTCACATTGTAGGATTGAATTAATCCTTTTCCATAGAACATCAAAACGTCCACTTGACGAGCCCAAGTTCCTATGATAGTAATCCGCCTTTGCCTTTTGAAGTTCCTTTGTTAGCCTATTTCTATATAATTTGAAATTGTTTAGATCCGTCTGATCTCTTGTTTTATTAAATTTTTCGAACAATCGATTTTTTATATTAATTTTCGATAAGAGGTCTGGGTAATCCAGGGCTTACGAATTCCTTTGGATGTTTTAAATGTCTTGTACGGAAAATTGCTTGCATACAGTTTTTTTAACCTGTCCAGAAAAAGATTGTACGCTACATCAGGGTTTGTTTCATTAACAACGTCAGACCAATTTTCATTTCTAATACATTCACGAAACTTTTCAAGGTTATCAAGCGTGATATCTTGAAAACGATTGATTGACTTTTTTATTTTAATGGCATCGCTTGCCTGTTATGCAAAAGAAAGTTGGCAAATGGTCACTTATATGATAATTTAAAATTCCGCTAATCACACAAGTATTATCAACATTTGTGATAAAGAGATCAATAAGGGTTTCCGTGTTTTCCGTGATTCTAGTTGGTTTGGTTATCACATTAACACAGTCATACGTAGCAAGCAGAAGATCGAAATCATTTTTAGGTCTGGTATTAAGTATTAAATTAATGATCTGCCTAAACAACTTGACATTATCTGCATATTGCAAGATGACCGAATTGCGAACAATTGAGTTCAAACCATTCATAAAAACATTTTAAAAAATCGGCCCAAGTATGGAGCCTTGCGGCACACCCGAAGAAAAAACATAAGGCCGGGAGTGATGGCCAAGAACGCGAACAAAATTGTGTCTATTAGACAAATAATCTAGAAACAGGGAACAAATGGTGGTACTCACACCGTAGGGTTCTAGTTTGTGTGTAAGGAGCGAATGGTCTACCAAATCAAAAGCCTTAGAGATGTCAAAATATACAACGTCTACCTGTCCACGTTGACACACAGTATACAAGACTAAATTTAAAAAAGACACCAGATTTGTCTTAACAGACCTTCCACTCACAAAGCCATGTTGTGAAGGGCTTATCTTATGCTTAAGAAAGTTTGAAATGTGCTCAAATAAAACAATTTCATAGATCTTCGCAAAGGGAGATAGCAATTAAAAACACAGGTTCTGTAATTTTTTTACATCATCCGTTCTGCCATTCTTATGTACTGGCACAGTAATTGAGTTCTTTTACGGGAAGGAAATGTAAGGCTCTGCAACGATACATTAAAAATATGCGTTAAGACGGGCGCAAAAATAGAGGAGCATCCTTTAACAATGAAGCTTGGGATGCCGTCAATTGCAACTGATAACGTTGGCTTCAGTTTCCTGATAGCAAGTTCAATGTCAATAATTTCACATGATAAAATTGACAGGTGATCACTAGCATTATCACTGACGCCGGGCACAGGCAGTCCAGTTTGGTCGCTAGAATAAACCGAAGAAAAATAACTCGCGACCGCATTTGATACGAGGGGCGTTCATAAAGTTCGTATTATTGTCATGAAGGAATAGAGATTCAGCAATCAAACTCGAGTAGGAGTTGAGACTTTCTCTACATGTTCGCCACCAAAAGTTACCCACTTTTTCCAGCGATGCACCATGCATGCCGGAGGCCATTATTATAGAACTCCTCGTCTTGAGTGTTCAGGAATCGCTCCACTTCAGCAATCACTTGGTCGCCGTCCTTGAAATGCTTTCCTCTTATTTGGCCACACTAGAAGCGTCTGTGTCATTTAACCAAAGTGTCATAAACTGAGGCGTTGTCCCCGAACAACGCTCCCAGACTGGAATTAATATCCTTGGCATTGCTTCCCTTCAAATAAAAAAACGGGTCACTGCATGGGCTTGGCACCAACGGGCGGGGCCATTTTTGTTTCGACTCCCTGGCGGTGTTCCGAGCGACTATAACATGCAATGTTTATACTGTGCGGAAACTAGAGGGACGCGCGCTCATGTTGATGCCTGTTTTGCTCCGCTTTATTTAATGTTTTGTGCCGATAATACGAACTTTATGAACGCCCCTCGTACATCTTCGGGCTCAGACAGCATATTACCAGACGAGTCAGTTATGTTTATTGAGGACGAAGTTGTAGTTGTGCGATCCTTTACATATTGCCAGAAAAGCATTGGGTCACGATTTAAGCTACTCTCTACTGACTCTGGGTGTAATATTTTATCGCGCTTCAACAATGTCTTGGCTAGCGCAAGCGACTCAGAAAGTTTTAGGTACCAAGAAGCGGAATGTGCGGCCTTATATTTCCTATGACAATGCAATTTTTTTTTCTAGAACTGATCTAAGCTTTTTGGAGTACCAGTGCGGATAACGACTTGCGTAAAGGACACTTTTTGGGAACAAACCTTTGAAGTGCATATACGATATAGTTTGTAAACGCTTCAACGGCACGATTTACATCGGTCATACTCTATATGGAAGCCCAATCTGCAAGTAATCGACTCTTGAGAAAGCAAGCGACTCACGGTTTTTGTGCTTTACTTTCCCACAGAAATCATAAAGGAAACAGAAAAAGGAACGTGCCAATCATCCGGTAAAACAAGCAAATTGGATATAGACACTGTCGATAGGAAAGTTGGTCAAGGCCAGATCCACCACATGTCCTACTGAGCTATGAAGACCGTTCATTTGGGTAAATCCGAGAAGGTTAACAAATGAAAAAAGGGCATTCGCTTTAAATGAGGCAGTTTGAGCAGACAGTGCCGGATGTTCCAAATTCCAGTTTATTTCAGGAATATTGAAATCACCAAGTATGAGTATACGATGTTGATCCACATCCAGTTTATCCCCTAGCATATTTAATTGCTAAAAAAAACTTAGATCCGTCGACATTAGTAGGAAAATAAAAAGTGCCTATAAGTAAGCTATTGTTATCACGAAGAGATATTTCAATCCAAACAGACTCGCACTCGAATTGGGGATCAGACCTGCGAATAGCCCGTAATTGTTTCTTAACTGCATTTAGTACCCCACCACCGAATTTAACGGGAAGTTTTTTATGACCTGGGTCCCGACGAAACACTGTGTATTCGGGAGGGAAATAGTCAAGGGATGCAAGTGAGCTATTTGACCAAGTTTCACGCAACGAAATTATATCGTAATCACCTAGAACAACATTATTGAAAAAAAGTATTAGCCTTCGTACGCAGGCCGCGGACGTTTTGATGAAACACTGAACAATTCATTTGACGAGCAAGTTGGGCGTAGCTGTGTCACGATCATCATTGCGCCGTGCAACGTCGAAAAATGGCCTAAAAAGGGAGCCCATTGGCCAAACCTCTGCGTTGTTCACTTTGTCGAAGTCATCCTCATTCACAGCACGGCGAAATGAAGAGTAGCTTTCGTGTCTAGTTTTTAACTTAAAGGGGCCCTGCAAGGGCTTTTTTACTAGTTTTTAATTTGCACCGTACCTGAGCGCACTGAACGTAGTAACTTAGTGAAACTTATCCTTTCTCGAATTCCGCTTTATTTTAAAAGTTTTGGGCAAATTAAAATTACAAAAACAAGAAAAATTAACCTCCTTCATGACGTTTTTGGTTGCTTGAGTGGCCGTGAACTATACTTCGTTTCAGCTTAGGTCCGAGCGCGGCCGATGTTATGAGCCGAAGAGCCAATCAAGCAGCGAAAGAGGCACAACGTCATGGCGTGCTCTCTGCAATTGATAGGACCAGCTGATATTCGCCACCTCTCTGTGCGTGCTCCTCCGCCGGCTAGTTCTATCAAGTGCAGAGAGCGCGCATGACATTGCGCTTTTAGCGCTGTTTGATTGGCCATTCCACTCATAACATCGGCCGCGCTCGGACCTAAGCTGAAACGAGGTATAAAGTAGGGGTAGTGAGCTCAGCGAGCGGTCACGGCTGCCGCAATCCGTGTCGACGGCTCGAGAGGGTTCTGACGAGGCAGTATGAAGCCGGCAGCCAGGGCGGCTCGTTGCTGCGCGATTAAACACTAATTCGGCATAAAACTTCATTGGCCACGAACGACAGCAAACACGGGGTAAAGATCAGTTCAGAACGGGAGCCTATTCGCGCTGCCATACCGCCAAAAGGCCAAACCGCAAGCCAAAGCTGCTTGCCGAAGGCCTCAGGAACGCCCGGAACCGGTCGGATCCTCCAGTCCATACGACCGCAGCGCCGCCGCGTACATCCGGGACCTTTCTACGCTCGCCGCTTGTTGGTGCCTGATCCCACTACACCCTTCTAGTATCCGCCGCCTTTTCCACCGCTTGGTGGCGGGTATGTCGACGGGTCATTTCTTGTTTCCGTACTTTCTAAACTGCATTTGTTTCTTTTCTGATCTAAAATAGTGAACAAAAACTACTTTTATAAATAATTGAAACGGTCCGCGCCACTTATATTTTGTATTTCGACTAAAAAGAATCTTTTAGCGGCTCTGACCAGTAGTAAGCCCAGGACCAAAGACGTCACATATCGCGCGCTTTCGGCACCGCGAGTCGCCCCCGTAGGAGGAGGTTTCCGCGTCGTCCGGTTAAAATATGACGCAGTGATATTTAGTTACTTTCTCCGTGCCCGCTGGCTTGCCCGAACCCCAAGAGACGTGGAAAACGCAAAAAAAGGTAGACGCTTAAATATGATTGCAGGGCGCCTTTAATGCATGTAAAAGATTTTCCGTTTAAAACTGCAGTTAGTACCTCCCCAACATCACTACACGTAGTGTCAGGATTGAGACGCGAAACAAAAAGCGCCTTGAGCCTTGGTGCTCTATAGGGCTGAAGATAGCTTACTGCTTGCACAGGAACCTGATGATGACTTGACTTTTTTTCCGTTTGATGAGCGTGAAGCCATCGGCATCTGTAGACGCCTTCGGCACGGTCACCGCGGACGGCAGTACGGAGGACCCAACAGCCACAGCAGATGTAGATATACTACGCAGATTGGCGGAAGTAAAATTACTTCCGGGCGCCTCCAGAGTGGTTGATGCAACGAACCGGCCTGGTGAATTTTTCCCAAAAACCTCCGCGAAGCTTGCGGACTCAGGACCGGGTTGCGCAGACGGTGTTGTAGTCGGCCGTAGCTCAACGTTTTGGGCAGTAAAACGACGTAGCATTTTCGTGTTCTTTGACAGATGCAGAAGCAGAGACGCGCTTTCCGCCTTGACCGAGACAACTTCTTTGACGAGGGAATCAGCCTTGTCATGTAGTGCCACCAACCAGCGGCGTAGACTTTCCATTTTCCGGGGGGGGGGGGGGGCAGGCTGAGTTCTCCGGGGGGGGGGGGGGTGTTGCGCGTTACCTTCTCGCCAGAACTGGAGATTGAAGCTAACGAAAGCACGCTGGGATTCCATTTCCCATGTATTTTGTCAATAAAGCCAACGTGGGCGCTATTTTGTTTACATGAGGCTACTAGAAGCTCGTTATATAGCAAATTGGGTTGTGGGGATATTTATACAGCGTGTAGTTGGTCAGCCATTTTAAAGTTGCGACGAGTCACTCGCTGTAGATGAGCAATTTAGCCAGTGCGGTACAACCGCTAGCCTGGGGTCTTTAACGTGCACCACGCAGTAGTGATACACGACCGCACGCCGGTACGATGCTCATCCAGACCGAAACGGGCAGGGGGTGGGGCTCGAACCCAGGATCCCTGGGTTCTGCAGCGCGAGCTTCGCTCCACGCGCGTCGAGCTGGGTGTGCGCTTTAGCCCACTCGGCCACCGATCCCTCGTTATATAGCACGTAAACAGCGTCTCGGTAAGGATCATGGCCCGGGCCCGGGGGGGGGGGGGGGGGGCTCTGCTTTTCCGGATTTCTTCAGGGGGGGCACGAACCCCGATGCCCCCACCCCCTTGTAGTCTACGCCTATGCCACCAACAAGTCTTCCACACAGCCACATGCGCTGTAATTTCCCACAACGGTGCTCATCGATGCCACGTCGCAATCATCGGGAGGGCGTTGTTCCGCGATAGCACTAACTTCATCGGAGACATTGCGCCTCGTGCAGGATTTACACTTGTAAGTGCTGATACCACTCTGCATGAAGTAATCATAGTCATCTCCCATAACGTGGATGCACTTAGAGTGAAAGCGGGTATTGCAAGGCCCCGAACATCGCAGGAGTTGCATTCGGCCGATGAACGCTTCGGAGCACACCGAGCACACGTCCTTCGAGTAGGGCATGTTGCCAGCGAATATGCTGCAAGTTTGACTCACCTTGTATGCTAAAGAATCCATCAGCTTGTCCATTATGTCTGACACGAACTTGAAGTCCTGGAGATGTCAATGAAGTGTGCGTTTTACAGGAAAAAGCTACCCCACTTCCGCAGTACCACATTGAAACCATGGAAAACACAAGAAAGATGAATCTTGAACACTTTCTCGAGGGTGCGTTTACTCCATGCAGTCCCTTTCCTAGTGGACTTTTCGAGACACTTCAGTTGATCTGCGACCAATTTTGCACTTAAGTGCAAAATTGTGTGCTTCTTCGTCTTTGTCTCGTCTTTTTGCGCTATTTTTAATATGGTTGTTTTGTAGAAATTTGTTACTCATCAGTACACCAGAAAAACTGGCATTCTGATGATACTGCCTGATGCCAAGTGTAAACAGTGAGCCTGAAAAAAAAGATTATTATTTAGTCTTGTTAAGTGGCTAACAGTGAGACAATAAACTCGGACGTAAGTATCAGTGTGTAACTGTCTGCACTCTGCTAGGAAATAAACAGCAGTCGAAAATGAAAACTCATCAGCTGTTGCTGCGGCAATCTGTCCGAGACAAGCTGGGGAAGCAAGGGTATGTAGGGCGCTGCTCAGACCTTGCTCGGGCAGCCATGGGACGGCACACACTTCTAGAATGAATAAATGAACAGAGACGACAGTCGTTGTAGGTGTGCCTCGGTCAACCTGGAAACAGTATCATTGTGCTAAACTCACCAGCAGCTAAGGTTGCCGAATCAGGTTGCTCTGGGGAAGCTGGGAAAGTTAGGTTAATTTTGTACAGCACCGCTTGGAACTTGCTAGGGGGCCTCAGGAAGACACACTCGCCTACAATCGACAAAGACGGCACTAGTGGTAGAGTGAGCCTCAGTTGACCTGGAAAGAGTACCGGACTGCCAAACTCGTTCACCAACAGCTGAGGTCACTGCGGCAGATTGCCCCGAGAGAGAAGCTCCGCTCGGACCTTGCTGGTGACCTTCAGGGGGACACACGCTCCTAGAATGGACAGAGATGGCACTAGTGGTAGGTATGCCTCGGTCGACCACGACACAGTATCGGACTGCCAAACTAAATAGCAGCTGCGGTTGCTGCAGCGGTCTGTCCTGGGGATGTTTCAGTACTGTGGGCATTAATTGCTTTGTGGTGTACTATTCAGGTTTTGGGGACTTTAGGGAGCCAACTAAAACAAATAAATGGAACTGCATTTTGTAAAGTAGGCATCCAAAATCATCAGTTTGTGCATCAAATTGTATTGTAAAACTGATACGTACGTGTCTTACTGAAGAAAAAAAAATGGTTTCTGAGATGTTTTACTAACCATTTACTTTTCGAGTTCCCTTGCAGTGGTGGCTTACTCTCTTGGTTGAAGGCAACGAAAAAAGAAATCTTTGGGAGAGAATCTTTCCTCAATTTTTGCTCTCCTTTGTTTTGCATGATTAGTGTTTTGAATTGGTCGATACTGAAGTTGTGCTGTAATAGATTGAAGAGATCGGATTTTAGTAGAGAGCACATCATGTAACGCCACCTCAAACTGCCGTTTCTGCAGATCCTATATTCACGGTCAGCTTTCTGGGGCAATCCAAAGAGAGGAGGAAAGCGCGTGTACGGCGGTTGGTGCACCCTCTCCCCTAGCACTGCCTGCATCGCCACAGAAAGCTGACCGCGAGTATAGACTTTTTCTGTGTACTCTCGTCCCCAGCCACCTAATAGGCGTATCCGGTATGGGTGACGAAAAAATAATCCAACGTATCAACCCGCAAATAGTAAAAAAATAGAGAGGAGGCCAAACGAGAAAGTATGACGGTTACGCTTATATCCTAACTGCCTTCTATTGGCGTGGCAAAGGCAAAACAATGTTTTCGCCCATACTGGAAGTGACGACAATTGAAGATGGCGGCGCACTTGCAGAAAAGGTCTATAAGTAAGCCTGCCAAGGACCTGCACGTGAAGTTTGCGCTGTCCGCTGTCAAAGCTGCTGGCGCAAGTGTGGGGTTGATCTCAAATGTTTTATCTGCTTGCGTTTTTGTTTCAATAAGACTGCGAGCGAAGGAGAGCCTGTTGAGGCTCCGATAGCGAACACACTTTGAGCAGGCTAAGCACACACTCTCGTCCAGTAAGAGCGTCGTCAGAGAAAAAATACTCGTGCATGTCGCACTGGCTGTGCTCGCACACTTATATTGAATCGGAGAATAGATACATCCACATGCTCGGGTCCGCAGCCGCGGCGGCGTTGCAAGCTATGTGTGCGAAGCAAAATACGGTACGCGAGCACGTACGCAACACTTGATGAGAGTGCGTACTCCGCACGTTCCTGTAATTGGGAGCGACGCCGATGCCACAAGCACGAGCAGGAGCAGGCCGTTTTTTTTTATTATTTATTTATTTATTTATTTATTTATTTCTGAACGAAAACATACAGATACATACGGGCCCGCAAAAGCACGAGGGTGCTTGTGGGCGGGTCCCGACAGCCAACAGAAGTCAAAATTATACAATATCAAAATGCAACTGCACATGCAACCGCACACATATTAAAACATAACAAAGTCTGCACTGAGACGCACGCACTGAACTAGTTAGAATGAGTAAGACACCAATATTTTAGGCATCTTTTAACAACACTGAATGACTGTAAACAAAATAGATCGTCAGGTAATTTATTAAAAAAGTATGGGACATAAAATGATCTTACTCTTTTTCCGTAATTCGTAAAAATCCTAGGCTGGACAAACCGCTCTGTTTTCCTTAGTGTTCTTTGCTTTTTTAATGGTACCTTGAATGTGTCATTATAATAATGTTTTAGACAAACTACATAGATGTACAGTCGTTCAATGGAAAGAATTAGAAGAGACCTCATTCTTAAATCAGTATCTACACCGCTCCACCTTGTTCTGTACGCAATATTTTTGGACACATTGTGTAGAATATTATCTAATTTTGTTTTCTTGTAATTTGAACATGCTCCATATATCGTTATACCATAACGGAGCACCGATTCACCTAACGCTTGGTACACCTTCATCCGTAAACTTACGTCAGATACCATACGCAGATGAAACAAGTATGCGGAAACCACGCGAAGACGCTTCGCAAGGTAGTCTATGTGGACGCCCCAGTTTAAAAATTCGTCGAAAAAAAGACCTAAATACTTTACAGATGACACATATTCTAAAGGTGTGCATTCACAGTCTCTGCAGTCAGACTCATGTAGCATTAAAGGCGTAGACAAATTTAATACTTTGTGAGGATTATGAAAATGCATTAGTTTCGTTTTGTCCGCGTTAACTAAAATTTGGTTAGCTCTGAACCAAGCCATCAACCCATGTATATCGCGTTGAAAATACGATAACGCTGTGGCTTCGTCATTACTTGCAAAAACCAGAACAGTGTCATCCGCGTACTGATATACCGTCGAAGAAAATGGTAGACTGCCAAGGTCATTTACATAAATATTAAAAAGAAGAGGACCGAGAATGGAACCTTGAGGGACGCCCGTACTAATTGGCAATAAATCGCTTTTAACGTCACAAATGCTTACCATTTGGTGACGGGCCGAGAGGTAGTCAGTTAAAAATTCAATAAAAGGGCCCCTAAAGCCAATGCGTAGTAATTTCTTTATCAGTATTTTGTGGTTAATTGAATCAAATGCCTTTGTTAGATCCAGGAAGAGAGCTAACACAAAGTTGTTGTTATCTATGTTCTTGTGGATATGGTCAGAGAGATCTTCCGATAACGTAATTGTTCCTCTATTTTGCCTAAACCCATACTGGGATGGGTATAACAGGGAGTATTTCTCACAGAATGAAGTCATTATGTTGAAAACGAACTTTTCCAGTATCAATGAAATCACGGGCAGGATAGAAATTGGTCTGTAGTTTGATATGACTTTACGGCTACCTTTTTTATAGATGGGCCGCACGACCGCGATCTTCAGGCCATTGGGGATCTGACCAGTAGAAAGGCACGAATTGATTATCTTCAGAAGTACGTGAACGACTTAAAGGGATACAGTCAAACCCGTTTATAACGAACAGCAGGAAACGCTACGATCAGTTCGATATAGCAAGTAATTCGATAGAGCAAAAACCATTTACAACGAACTTCCCCCATGCGTTCGGTGTGAGGCGAGAGGTTCTCTTTCTTTCTCATCTCTTCACTTCCACCTTGTAACAACGCGCTGGAAAGAGTTTTTTTTTCTGCATGCTGGCAGAGTTTGTTCTTTTAACTTATCTCCCCTTCTGAATCGCTCTCTTCGTTGGCAAACGCTTTAAGGTGAAAAGTTATTTTTCTTTTTTCTTTTTTTGTTTCCTGTCGTGCACAGTGTATTTTTTAGCCTTCTCCCCTTCTGAATCACTTCTCTTCGCTCAATTTTGTTCGCAACTTGAGCTTTCGGAATTTTCTTTCTTTCCTACTTCTTTTTTTGGGGAAGGGACTGGCTAGAAGACGATTGTTTGAGCGTTTTTGGAAGCCTTCCTGGCGGGCGAGGGGGGGGGGGGGGGGAGTTTGATATAAGCAATATGTTGTTCGTTATAAAAAGTATGTTTTACATGCATTTTATTTAAATTTTCTCTGAGTTCGACATTGACAATAATTCGCTGTACGTGGGTCCGTTCTAACCCGTTTTCACAGTACTACAACGAAATTTCGGCGCTTATTTTTTGTTATATATGTGTTCAAGGGAGCAGTATCACATCGGGCACACCAATATCTTGTAAAAAAGACACAAAAAAGAATTTTGAAACGAATTAAACGATCAGCAAAGAGCACCTGGTGGATGTCGCTAACGCCTTGTTTGTAATGCCCATCTAGGAACCTTGACAGGTACTGACGATAACTGTCTTGCCTCCAGTTACCACGAGAGAAGAGAGGAAGGAGGAACTCCCCTCTCTTCGAGACTCTCTTGTGTGTCCCAGAAGTCGCTATTGTCCCTCTACAAGATTATAGAAGATTAACCTGTCACTTAAAATTCGTACAAAAGCAGCCGCTTCGTTGGCTGGAACGACTAGGCCATTCTCTCGACGTCAGCCTCGCCGCAGCTTTGCTCGTCCCGAGACTAACTACGTCACGATTGCGTCGGATGTCACGTGCTCTCCGCTGGCTGCTCTTCGAGCGCTTGCCAGAGTGGGCCATTTATAACGAAAAATACAGCCACCAGGCTCAAAATGCAAACGTGCGATTGTCATTTACGGATATTGTGGATCATATTCAACCTATTGTTGAACACAACGGGTATATTTCAAATTTCGTTGAAGTATCCCTTTAAAGGGATACTTCAACGATTTTGAACAACGATTTTAGTGTTGAAAGAATTGGCAGTTTGTATTTGTTATGTTGCTTATCCAAGCACAAGTGAAGAAAAACGCGTTACCTTGCCGCGAAAAACAGCAATTCCGGTGCGTAATCGCAAAGAAGAAAACGAAATATTTGCCGACCTGCAGCCACCTGTGGTGGTAACGGAACTGATGCGTGACGTACTTTGGGGGATACGCGGAACTGTACAAAACCTGTCCCACTCCGCTACTACACTCGCCGTCACCCCCGTGGCACCGTCTTTTGAGTCGATCGCTCGCCGCGACCTTCGACGATGCTAATCCTTTAAAAGTCAATAATCGCGGAGGAAGCGGCTGGGGTCTCTGAAGAGAGAACCCAAGGGGGAACCTGAGGCCAGATTCACGAAGAGCTTCTTAAGGCCCGTTCACACTCTTGCGACCGAGTACGACCGAGAGAGACCAGACCGGTTTTTAAGCCTCTTGCGATCTCTTAGGACCAGCTTCGCTGTAGCGCATCCGGTCCTAAAAACCGGCACGGTCTCTCTCGGTCGTACTCGGTCGCACTCGGTCGCAAGAGTGTGAACGGGCCTTTAGTTTACGACAACTTAGGAAGTTCGTAAGTTAAGAACATCGTAAGAAGGGAGAAATCGGTATTCTCGAACGCGTTTTTAAGTGAGAGGAGGAAAGTGACGTTCTCGTACGGAAAAACTAGAACTTAGCGGTGCTGATGCTATGGCGACGGCGTCTTCGACAGCACGAACAACCAATCGGAGAGCTCAGAATGGTTCCAAGCAGTTCGGAGCAAGTGGATTTTTAACAACAAACACAGGCGGCGTTTCCGCCACCGCTTCTCTGGGGTTCGTGTCTGTGCAGTGATATGTCGACGCTAACGCGGTTTAAACGAGCCCAAATACCGAGGCCGGGATGCTTAACCGCCTCCGTTGACTGCTACGAACTCGATCGCTACGAAGTCAACACAACTGCCATCGTTGGTAAAAGACGGCCCGTGTCAGTCGTTTGCAAAGCGACGTAGATGGAAACAAATTGCCGCGGCGTTTTTCCCGGCCTCGGAGATGCAGGATCGAGCCGACGTTAAAAGATACGTTTGAGCTACGAGAGTGTCAGCAAGAGCCACGTAAATAACCTGTTCACACTCGGAGCGGACGCGCGCGTTTGATCGAAGTGCTGGATTCGCACTGTTGGATCGAGAATTGGTAAGCGTTTCGGGACCGATCTTTTACGATTGCAACTCGATACTGACTTGACACTCGGCAAAGAAAGGTTGGACCGGCATTGCGTAGCTCCCACGAACTGTTATAGTTCGACAGTGACGTGCAGTCGTGTCAGAATAAAAATGGCATACTAATAACAAAGTGTACATACCGTGTTCCGAAGGTAATCCATACGGCGTTTATTTGAGCTCTATATCACACAAAACAAGGAGATAGAGTTGATGGGAGTTCCTTTTCGACGACAGCGTTCTTCACCGCTGCCTCGGAAAACAAGGAGATGACAAGGGGACGAGATTGACTTCTTAATCTAAAATTGAGGTCAGCGATCAAACTATTGGGCAGGAGATCGAACTATAGGGGGAGCTTTATCGAGCTTGTTGTCCCCACAGCCCGGTGTTTACAAACACAGGATAACAAAGAAATTGAACCTCGCCATGCACGGTCTGGACACGAGCGCTTCACTCTTACCAGTGCTTTGGTTGCACGAGGAGCGGCCATTCGAATCGTCACCATCGACATCGCTGATCAAAAACAAACAAGAAAATTCGGTTTGTTGTCCCCACAGCTGAAGCGTGCCGCCAGAGGCGTGACTGTTCGATCTCCTCCCCAATAAGGGAAGGGTCCACAAGGGTTCGCACGGGCATATTCCATTCAGCACGCCAGCCGGTCGTGGGCAGACAGTCTTGGCCAAGGACCGTCGGAGCAACGCTGCGCTGAGTCGGAGTGCCTGCTAAGCCTATATTCTGCCGAGCTTGCTTGGTCGGGGTCGGTGGAATCGTGGCCGTTGGAGCTTTTCCCGGGTGTTTGTGGATCCAGCGTTTTTGTTCGTCGTGGTGTGTTTCAAGTACTCTTTTACTTGTTTTCTTGCTGCTTGAAGTCGGGACGCGTGGGAAGAGCACGTAGAAAAATAAACTTCCGTTGGTCGTCGCGACCAAGTAACTGAGCGACGCTGTCGGCCATGCGGATTTGATCGTAAAAAAGTGCGTAAGACAGCTTCGGAGCTCTCGTAGAATTCCGTCGTAACCTGCGCAAAACTTACGATAATTGCGTTTCGTGAATACGAATTTGTTCTTAGGTTTTGTATTACGCACATTTTTGGTGTAAGATCGTTTCGTGAATCTGGCCTCAGGTGATCCCCCAGTGTACGTCACTCGAAAGGCGACGTGGAGAGTTGAGAGGCACTTTGACCTTCGATTTGTTTCATTTTTTTACATAAAAACTGGCGCTCGCAAGAAAATATGGTTTTCTGTTCTTTGTTCCATGGGTGACACAGATTAATTTCCGCCGTTAATTGGCCAAAAGTCTGGAAATCGTTGCGCCGCCCCTTTAAGGCCCCTACGCACAGTTGCGTTTGAGAGCGTTTCACTGCGTTGCGGCTGCGAGGACGCAGGACATTTACTCTACTTTTGTCGCGCGCCAAGCGATTCCGTGAATTGGATTACACGCTTCATACTAAACACAGATGTGCCGGTGACTCGCTTTTCGTTTCTCAACGCAAAGCAGTCAAACGCTCTCAAACGCAACTGTGCGTAGGGGCCTTCACTTCCACGGCACGGGCGTCCGTGCATGCCAAGTTGGCAATGTTGTGCTCGCTATTTCATCGCTCGCGCTTACGGTGGAATGGAGTGCATAACTCGCTCTAACATGCTGGTGAGCTTTATACAGAGCACCCACCTCGCATAACTTTGCGGCTCCCGTAGGGCTGAAATCTTTTCGACCGCTTCCTCCGAGGTTCATTTTCCGTTCCAGGGGAATACTGAAAAGCTTTCCGGCTGACTTTTCTACAGACGCAGCAGCCCGTCAGCTGCGGTGTAGAAACATCTTGGG
Organism: Ixodes ricinus; assembly: GCA_037355805.1. Taxonomy (NCBI): domain Eukaryota; kingdom Metazoa; phylum Arthropoda; class Arachnida; order Ixodida; family Ixodidae; genus Ixodes; species Ixodes ricinus. Next base: position 77,577 of record JAZHYW010000912.1, read on the forward strand.
AAATTTGAAAGTAAACATATTGGGCAGAAATCTGCCTGGTTGGGTAAGAATTAAAGTCCAAAAATATAGCTCCAACCAAAACTCCAAAGGAAACCCGACGTTTCGAGAGTGTTTCTTCTTCAAGGTTCACTGAAAGTACGCGGAACAGCAGCAGCTCCTAACCTCTTCGTCTTCAAAAAAGAAAAAAAAAATTAAAAAAGGAACAAATAAAAAAAATAAAAATTGCAAAATAATTTTTTTTTATGGCTTTCAATTTTACGGCCTTCCAAGAATCCACAAACCTAACATCCCTCTACGACCTATTGTGGACTTTACAACCTCGCCGCTTCGGGTGCTATCCAGTTACTTCACCGGACTTCGGCTTCCCTCGTCGGAAACACGTCGACCCATGTAGAAAATGCCGGCCACTTCGTGGAGCGCGCCTCGCGAATACATCTCAGCGACGATGACACCATGATGTTTTTCGACGTGGTGTCCCTCTTCACAAGTGTCCCAGTTCCCCTTGCAGTTGCTGCAGCCCGCGAAGCCCTCGAAAAAGACAGCACCTTGACCACAAGAGCCAACCTTAGTGTGGATGAACTGTGCCGTCTACTCGAGTTCTGTCTCGGCAGCACATACTTCACCTTCAGCTTTTCAAACAGGTCAGTGGAACTGCAATGGGTGCGGCTATCTCGGTCACAACGGCGAACCTCACGATGGAGACAATCGAACAAAAAGCGCTGAGGTCTTTCCCAAACAGCGCCAAAGTATTCATCCGCTATATGGATGATTGTTTCTGCATTCTCAAGAAACTGGACTGTATTATTTTCAGTGGGTCCGAGAACGCTGGCACAGGATCAAAAACAGACACGACCAGCCCCGTCCAAATCCAAGCATGATCTCTTTTAATCGCGAGCCCATCGTACGGTATCACGCCGGCACGTTAGAACGCGCAGCACGGCAGCGCCGGCTGCTGGCGCCGCTTTGAGTTCACGTGCTAAAACCACTACATATACGGTATGCCCTTCCTTTTTTTTTTTTTTTAAGCAAAGCCCAAAGCACAATTATTTGAGTTTTCCTTTTCCCTCTCGGATGGGGTAAACTGTTGTGGAGGCCGTCTTTCGTACAGACGAAAAGTTTTGAAATTCTGGGAAAGAAACGCCTCTTCACCTTAGACTTGCACAACTCCGAGTTCACAACATGCTCAAAAGCAAAATCTAAGGAAATCACCAGTGAATCTGACTTGACTGTGGCATTTGACCGTCCTAAGTGGCAAATGTTTGAAGAAAGCAAAAAAAAAGTATTTCCTGTGAATACAAAAAGAAACACAGTTCAGCGGATATTACTTCAAAAAATAGAAAACAAACTAGTGGCACTTCAATCCTAAGCGAGGTACTGAAGTTCACATATACTAAAAAATT
>JAZHYW010000913.1:0-22442 GCA_037355805.1 Ixodes ricinus
TTTGTTGGCAAATAACCAGTGCGGCTTTCGTCAAGGACGATCTGCAGTGGACCACTTAGTCCGCCTGGAGTACTTATTCGTGAAGCGTTTGTGCATAAACAACATTGCATTTCTGTCTTCTTTGACTAGAGAGAGCCTATGATATCACATGGAGGTTCGGAATACTTAAGGCTCTTTACAGTTATGGTATTCGGGGTCGTATGCTGAGGTGTATTAGAGACTTTTTGACAGATAGGACATTCCAGGTTAGACTGGGCTGTACTCTGTCGGATCCCTTCGTTCAGGAAAATGGAGTTCCCCAAGGGGGCATCTTAAGCGTTATATTGTTTGCAGTCAAGATAAACTCCATTGCCAAGATACTACCACCTTCAATCTCATATTCATTGTACGTAGATGATCTTCAGATTTCCTGTTCCTCTTCTAACACCTCCAGCTGTGAACGCCAGCTTCAGCTGGCCCTAAATAAGCTAGGTACTTGGGCAGATGAAAATGGTTTTAAGTTCTCTCCAGAAAAACGGTGTGCGTTCCATTTTCCTTACGCCGTGGGCTAACTCTAAATCCAGAGCTTGAACTTAAGGCAACCCGCTTGCCTGTTAGAACCGAGCATAAATTTCTGGGCGTAATTTTTGACAAGAAACTCAATTTTATTTCTCACCTGAAGTCTCTTAAAGAAAAATGCCTTCGAAGTATGAACATTTTAAAAGTTCTAGCCCACAGGTCTTGGGGTTCAGATAGAAAATGTCTTCTTCGCCTATACAATGCTCTGGTCCGATCGCGTCTTGACTATGGTGCCATAGTGTATGGATCGGCAAGACCATCAGCCCTTAAAATGTTGGACCCAGTGCACCATCTCGGTTTGCGTCTTGCCACGGGCGCTTTCCGTACATCCCCAGTTACAAGTTTGTATGCAGAGTCTAACGAGTTTTCATTGGATAAAAGACGGCAATATTTGAGCATGACATACGCCTACAAGGTTTTAGCTGACCCTCACCATCCAACATATTCTGCCATAAAACATTCAAGGTTCTCTCGCCTTTTCCAGAACAAACCCAACATCGTGCAGCCATTAAGTCTTCGACTCGCGGAATATCACACGTCTCTTCAGATTCCCCTCAATGGAGTGACACTCCTTCAGCCAGCTCACCGTACTGCCCCCTGGGAGAGACTGCCAGTCGCTTGCGACTGGTCCCTTGCAAAATTTAATAAACACACTGTTGCTCCGGCAGTCATCCTTCAAGAATTTCAAGAATTACAGGCAAAATATACTGATTATCTCCAGTTTTATACGGATGGCGCTAAGGCTCTGTCATTTGTTGGATGTGCCATGCACTCGGAGAATATTTCTAGGGTTAAACGCATTAATTCAATTGCCAGTATCTTTACAGCAGAACTGCATGCAGTCTTGTTAGCAATTGATCACATTAGACATAAGAGAATAGAAAGGTCGATTATATTTGTAGACTCTCAAAGTGTAATCATTGCGATTATCTCCCTGAAAGACACCAGGAATACCCTCGTACAGCTTGTGCGTGCAAAGATTAATACAACATTGCAGAACGGATACCATATTACATTTTGTTGGGTCCCAAGTCACGTGGGTATTTTAGGCAATGAGAAAGCTGATAGGCTCGCGTCATCCTCCAGGAATCTTCGGGAGTTAGCTGCCTCGATACCCTACCAGGACATCAAACCAGTCGTGAGGGCGTTAATTTTCGATAGGTGGCAGAAAGAATGGGACAGAGAAGTAGATAATAAGCTTCACGTCACCAAGCCCATTCTTGGATTGTGGGAGAGTACCTCTTTCAAGAATCGGTTCCACGAGGTGCTATTCTGTCGTCTCCGCATAGGCCATTCATACATCACCCACAAACACCTGCTCTGTGGCGAAGATCCACCGCGCTGTGCACACTGCGGAGCTGTTATGTCCATCATACACATTTTAGGGGTTTGCTCTGGTCTTGAGGACAAACGACGGCATTATTTTCCTGAGTTTTTCAGATACCATATACCCTTTCACCCTTCTTTGTTACTGGGAGATAACCCTCTCATCTCATCTGATCGTGTACATAGTTTTATTTCTAGCACTGGCCTTTTACACCAGATCTAATGTCACACATACCTGTCAAATCATGACATTCTAAAAGAATACAATATATAACCTTGTTTGGCGCACTTTGGCCTAAGTTGCATTTTGCGCCATAAAACCCTCAATTATCAATCAATCTTTTCCGCAATTCTAGGGCAGAGTTGCTCCAACTGTTCGAGGTGCCGAAAAACAACGGGGACGTCAAACCGCCCAGCTACCTTTTTCAAATTGTGCGAGAGTTTGTCAGTGTAAGGGAGTACCTGGGCTCCTGGTTGTGGGTCTCTTTTTCTGACTTAATCCTTCCTTAATCTTTTTTAACAATGTCTGCGCCACTGCCAGAATAACTGACGCTGGGAAGCCTGCATCTGTCAGCCGCTGTACCTGCATCCTAAAATTTTCTGACATTGAATGGTGGCAGGACTTTTCCAGGGCGGTCTGGAAAAGTCCTGCTACTTTCGTCCTTGTCTATTTTTGCGCGCTGTTTATTTCCGTCTACCACGAACCAACTCGCCTACATCACGACACTAACTCTAGACCGACTGCGCCACTCTCGATATTTCTCATCGATGGACCTAAAGAGCGGCTACTGGCAGGTCGAAGTCGACGAACGGGACCGAGAGAAGACAGCTTTCGTCACGCCGGATGGCCTGTACGAGTTCAAGGTGATGCCTTTCGGCCGATGCACGGCGCCGGCAACATTCCAGCGTGTCATGGACACAGTACTGGCAGGGCTGAAGTGGCAGAGCTGTCTCGTCTACCTTGACGACGTCGTAGTGTTTTCAAGCGACTTCAACGAGCACATGCGACGACTCCGAGCTGTTCTTCAAGCCATTCAGACCGCCGGACTCACACTCAAGCCGTCAAAGTGCCGGTTCGCCTATGACGAACTGAAGTTCCTAGGCCACGTGGTTAGTAACAAAGGCGTCCGCCCAGCCCCTGAGAAGACTCGCGCCGTCGCGGCATTTCCAGCGCCGACAGAAAAGAAGGCCGTGCGAAGATTAATTGGACTTTGTGCCTGCTATCGACGCTTCGTTCGGGATTTCGCAAGGCTTTCCGCACTGCTCACAAACGCACGAAGGACGCCAAGAAGTTCAAATGGGCCGAGGAGCAGTAGCAGGCATTCGACGAGCTGAAGCGAAGACTCCAGACTCCTCCTGTTCTTGGATATTTCGACCAAGACGCGGAAACCGAAATTCACACGGACGCAAGTAACGCTGGACTTGGCGCGGTACTGGTTCAAGTGCAAGAGGGCGCCGAGCGAGTTATCGCCTACGCAAGTCGGACACTGTCCAAGGCGGAGAAAAATTACTCCACGACTGAGAAAGAATGCTTTGTGGTCGTCTAGGCATTCACGAAGTTTCGTCCTTACTTGTACGGGAGCCCGTTCCGTGTGGTCATGGACCACCACTCGCTCTGCTGGCTTGCGAACCTGAAGGACCCGTCAGGACGCCTCGCTCGATGGAGTCTCCGACTACAAGAGTTCAACATGACGGTGGTCTACAAGTCAGGCCGCAAGCACAGCGACGCCGACTGCCTGTACAGAGCCCCCGCCGAAACCCCTTCCGGCTGCAGCGACGACAATGACGACGAGTGCTTCCTAGGGGCAGTGAACACCGACGACATGGCACGACGTCAACGGGACGATCCTGAGCTTCGCGCATTAATCGAGTACCTGGAAGGGGGCGGGTGTACCGTGCCACGTGTCTTCTCACGAGTACTGCCGACTTTTGCCATCCGACAAGGTGTACTCTACAAAGAGAACTTCGGCGACAACAACACACCGTGGTTGCTGGTAATCCCGACCGACATTCGGGAGGAGATCTGTCAAGCATGTCACGACGACCCGACGTCGGGACACCTTGGTTACAGCCGAACACTGGCCCGGATTCGTGAAAAGTATTACTGGTCAAAGCTCCCCAAAGCCGTCCACCTCAACACCCGACCGTGCCACGAGTGCCAGCGACGTAAGAAACCGCCGACGAAGCCGGGAGGTCTCCTGCAGCCGATTGCTCCCCCGACCGCACCGTTCCAGCAGATCGGAATGGACCCACTTGGCCCTTTTCCGCCGTCAACGTCAGGAAACCGCTGGATAATCGTCGCCACAGATTATCTCACGCGGTACGCCGAAACGAAAGCTCTTCCTTTAGGGAATGCAGTGGAAGTCGCCAGGTTTTTCATCGAGTCCATCGTCCTCCGGCACGGCGCTCACGAAGTTCTGATTACAGATCGCGGATCATCGTTCATGGCACAGATGACCCAAGAAATCCTCCGGCTCAGTCACACCAGTCATCGTCATACCCTGCGTATCACCCGCTGACCAACGGGCTGACGGAGCGACTCAACAAGACAATCGCCGACATGATCTCTATGTACCTCGACGTAGAGCACAAGACGTGGGACGAGGTGTTGCCCTACATCATGTTCGCCTACAACACGGCGGTTCAAGAGACCACTGGATTCACACCTTTCCAGCTGGTACATGGTCGGAAGGTAACGACCATGCTGGACGCAATGCTGCCCCATGAGCCATCTGACAAAGAGAGCGACGACGCCCAGGCGGTTGCTCAACGCGCCGAAGAAGTCCGCCAGCTCGTCCGACTCATGATTCAAGACCAGCAACGCGTCGACGCGGGCCGCTACAACCTTAGTCGCAGGGACGCCCACTTCCAGCCCGGAGACAGGGTGTGGGTGTGGACGCCCATCCGTCGCCGCGGCCTCCGTGAGAAACTGCTGAAACGGTACTTTGGACCATACAAGGTACTTCGCCGCCTCGCGCGAGCTGAACTACGAGGTGATACCCGACGGACCACGAACATCGTCACGCCGCCCACCACGACCTGAGGTCGTCCACGTCGTGCGCCTGAAGCCGTAATACGCTCGATAGGACTGTGGACCTTATGTGCTCCAAAGGACTCTTTATTTTATCGTTCTTTTTTATTTTGTTTTGTTTTGCGTTGCATCGGGGCGATGCACTTTTTGAAGAGAGGAGTAATGCCGCGCGCTCAGCTGGCCAAGTAGGCAGCGCGCGCGTGGCCTAACGGTTATCATACCACGGCCGGACTGGAAGCGCGCGCTCTTTCTTCTTACGGCCTTTGCGGAATCGGGGCAATCGCCACCTCCCGCCGCAATTCGCGGGGGGCGCTGTCACCTCACCCCTGGGCTACCCTTTGCCGTTTGCACAGAGCGCGTCTGACAGTGTATCTCAGAGCTGTCGCAACTTGCGGCCGAGATTTTTATAGCCTTCGATACCTGATCCTTGGGTTTAGGCCCTCAGCCACTATCTAATGCGCTTCTGAGGAGCCCAAAACAGTGAATATTTGTGCACATCTCCGAGAGATTCGGGAGTAAAAGGTAGTAAGTAGAGACAGCGAATGCGATTGTGGAAAAACTCATACTCGCCTTTACCTCCAGTGGGACTCTCTGCTGAAACTCAAGAACAAAAAGAGACGGACCCTTCCACGTGGAGGAACTTTTAAATGATATATAGTTCGTACACTCTTTTGTGAAATGTTAGTGAGGCCCACTCTATCTATTCCCGTGGTCTGCATCATCATTTCAGAGGCCGCACATGAAGTCGGTCAGCTGCTCTGGACAAGGGTGTAGTAGTTCGCACAATTTTCGCACAGTGCATATTACAGCCTAAAGTGCTCCTCGAGGGCTTGTGCACATATCCAGCTGATTTTTTGTTTCTGTCCGTGACCGTCTTTGCATGGTTAATCAGAAGTATTCTAAAGAACTTCTTGCAACTTAAACCAGCCAAGCGCTTTGAGTAACTGTTGTCAATGCCCTATGGGCAACTTAGATTAGCGCGTCTTCAAGATAGGGTAAGTGAGTGGTTGCAGAACTTCATGCACATTTGTACGCGGAAGGTGCTTAACAGCCTTAAAAAAAACAATATTGTTCAGAAGTGCGAGGAACCTAGGATTTGGATAATGAAGTCCGCTTTTATCCTGGCCTCGCACAAGACGAACGAGATCACCGCTACACGTAGTCAACAGCACAACACAGGTTTCTCGCTCCAAACTCACTAATGAGTTTCACCAGATAGCCCCTGACGTACTCCAGACCAGAGTATGTCACGATGGAGATGGAGCTCAACGCTCTTCAGTTTTTCAGGTCAGTGGTAACCGATTTGGGCACAGCCGCTGCCAACTGCTCAGAATCAGTGTCTGACATCTGTATTTGCTTAGAAGGGGCCTTTTCTTTGACAATGGGATCAAGGGCTGCTGTAAATAGCCCTTCCATCAAGCACGTCACTCTCTCCACAGATTGACCGTAGTCGTCCATGTGTGGTAGAGTCGGTAGAGTGACTTTAAATCGGAGCGAAGTTCGACAAACCGTTGCCAAAACAAGAGCCTACGAAGCCTCGAACACCAGCGCTAAGCAGCTTGGAAGGGACTCTCCGAGTGGGATGGTGTTGGGTGAGGTGGTCAGCGCCCCTGGCGGCAAGCAAGTGAGATCCACATACGGAGAAAAAATGACATTGACTCCCGGGTGACGGCAAAGGCCGTAAGAAGAGAAAAGAGAGCGCGCGCTTCCAGTCCTGGCCGTGATCATACCTGGCTCCCACGCAAAAAGCCAGGGTTTGATTCATGGGAGCGGCGCATCTTTTTGCCTATTCCTGCAGACCAGTATTCTGGTAAATTCGAGACTGCCTGCATGCTTGTTCGAGGTCCGAACGACGCCTCGCGTCGAACTTCCTGCGCCGATCGTTCCAGAAGCCCACGCATGTACATAAGTGGCGTGGCGAGCCGCAGTCAGTTTCGGCCCCAGCGTTCGACTCTGCCGTCACGCCGACTTCAACGCACGCGACGCTCTACTTTCTTTTGTCTTCTTTTATTTTTTGGCAGCAAGTTCGCCCCATCAAACGCTTAGTTCTTTTCAGTTATTATCGCCGCATCACTTGTCATTCGTGACAATATATGCCGACCACACCAGCCTTTGTGTCGGGCGTAGTCGCAGAAAGCTTAATTATGAACGGGAACACGATATTCTCGCGTAATTCGGCAGATGGTCTGAGGTAAATTGCCTTAAGATTAATGTAAACAAAACCAAGGCACTGTATTTCGGTCATTGAATAAGCACGTCTCCTTCACTAAATCCCTTACCTTAAGTGGTACAGTAATCGATATAGTTAAGCACCACAAAACGCTGGGCGTAATTTTCTCTGAGCATCTGTCGTGGGATCGCCATATTGATAATTTGGTCAGCAGGTTGTGCAGAGTCATTGGCGTTATTAGAAGATGCCGCTCAATATTGCCTGTTAACATTAAACTCATGATTTATCATGCCCTTTTCCGGTCTCATATAAATTATTGTCACCTCGTGTGGGGCACAACAACAACTTCGAATTTAAACAGAATACTGTTACTTCAAAAAAGATACTACGCATCATCGCGGATGTACACTACCTATATCACACTAAACCGCTGTTCGAAAAATTCAAGATTATTTCCATTACAAATATGCACGTGTATCGTCTTTTGTATGCTTTCCTTTTCGGAACAAATGAATTCATTGAATTTCTTTGGCGCACCTCGGACTTGAATAAAAAGGAAATCTCGATCAGTATGCGCTGCTCTGAGATATGGTATGTTCCTCATTTCCGCACGAATCATGCTTTACAATCCCTTCGCCATATGTTACCTTCTCTACTGAACAGGTACCATCTAGAAAACATAGATATATACTCTCTGACTAGAGCTGAATTGTATCAGTGTTTTATCTAACGCGGATGTCTCTGTATGACATTTTTCTTTTTCTCGCTTTTGCATAATATGCTTGCTGCCGAACGTTCCTGCGCTCTCACTTGTTTACTCTGTTTATTGTTACTTAAGTACATGCCTAGTTTGTAAGAGAAACTCTATATGCTGTATAACGAGTCTTTTTAATGTATAACACTTTTCAGCCAGATTGCTATGCTTGTTTTGCTTTAGGGCCCCAGACCCCGTCAAGTTACCATATGGTAGCTTTTTGTCTGGAAGCCCGCCAGAGTAAATTTCTGGAAATAAAGATTTCATTTCATCTGTCAGCTCTACGCACAACGCTCTGGTTTAAGCAGGCAAGTATTGGCTTGAAAATGGTTTGCCCTGTTTTTTATTCACCACGTTCAAAACCCTGCGGTAGTGTATTGGCGCAAGCGAGCTTCCAGAGGCTTAGCCTTCTCGGGGAAGCGATAAAAGGATTACGTACTCTTCTTCTACAGCGCTAACGAAGGTTGATTAACGCACAATGTCTGGTTCACGCGATCGCGTAGGTTGCGTTCAGAGCGACCTTGGAAACACACTGATACATCAGTAACGACAGCCGCCGGTACAACTGTTCGCCCTACAGAACACGAAAGCAATGCAACGTGCACCTAATTTGTTAGGCCGTTGTAAGTTATGATGACCTAACAAATTAGGTACACCTTTGCATTGCTTCTCATGTTGTGTAGGGCGAACACATACATGTAGCGTAACGGCGTGACAAGTAACGAGTTATTTAAGTACTCCAGTTACTATTTTCGGTAACGAGTAACGCATTTAGTTACTATTTTAGAAAAGGAGCGAGTAACGGTATTTAGTTACTTTGAAAGCCATGCAATCTGAGTAACGGTATCTCGTTACTTTTGAGGAGTAAACGTGTACAACACCACCTAAACGGCCTTGTTTTTATTCTAGCCTGAGCATGCGTCTATTGCAGACAAAGGGAGATGGGCAAACCCGAAAAACAACTAAACAGTATGACAGTACAGGAAGGCAGCGTCGCTGAACACGTCAGTCGAACAGCTCGACCTACGTGTCCAGCGAATAAACGTTGCTGTACTGAACTCTACAGCTGGGAATGTCCTTCACCCAGCGAGCAACAAATCAGGTTTGTTGGTTGAACCTTCTAGAGTGCCTCGATGTCCCTCTGTTTAGGGTGATGCCATCGTTTGTAGTACCCGATGCCGACAGCACGCGCTCACAGGAAAAATACAAAGAAATCGCAGGAAACAAAATGTCGCTGTAGCACAGTCAACGCCACGAGCGCGTGCAGGGACACGCTCTTTCACGCGCTTGAGAACAAAAAATAAAATAAACGTTAGAAACAAAAATGGCCAGATGTCATCAAATCCCCAAGCTAAAAGCGCACATGAAGGGCACCCTAGAACCTTCTAGAACCGGGCACGGACCGAATGTAAAACCTGCGGAGGTTGCAAACACGGGAAGGCACATAACCCATTACCCGCTGTCCTCAGTGAAGGCGCAGTTCTCGAAGATTCACCAGCTCTTCCTGATGCGCAACACGGCCGTTCCTTCGAGCATGTGCGTGGGTAGAACGACTCTTCACCGTCGCCGGAGATGTATTTCTTCTTCACGGAAGCGGGGAAAGAGAACTGTTAAAAACTTCAACGCAGCTGCTGCTTAAGGACAATGACTACTAAAAAAGAAACAATAAACCATGAAACAAAAACAGTTGTGTATTTGGTCGTCAAAGTAACGTGGAAAGTAACTCGTTACTTTTGAGGTAACTCACGCGTTCCTTTTGAGAATCGGTAACGAAGTAACGTATTTAGTTACTTTTTGAGCGAGTAACGAGCAACGGTATTTAGTTACTTTTTTGGGGTAACGTGTACATGTCTGGGCGAACAGTTGTCCTGGTCACTTTGTCGTTAGTGTCGTTTTTCCTGGGAGAGGGCCGTGGAAAAGTCCTGAGTTATGATTTTGTGAGTCACGGTTTATCTGCGGCCCTGTCGTTGCATGATGTTTTTGCTACTCTGGACACAACCAACGCAACTTCCCTAGCTTTCCTTCGGTGGCCAGTGCGCCAACCGGCGTCGACATATGCAATCACGGAAGCCACACGAGACGAGCAGAAATCGCGAAGGGATTCGTTCCGGTCAGTTCAGTGTCTTTCCGCTAGGTTCAGTCCATTTTGCTGGAGTCCCGACGAGTCCTGTGTGTTCGGATCCCTGGTGGAGAATAGGTTGCACCTGAGGTTTTGTGCCTGCTGTTTTTTTACTTGTTGTCGAATAGTATTTCTAGCGCAGGTTTTTGATGCCGACCCCCAGTGCATGGTAATGCCATAAACTCCCGTGCAAGAATAAGGTAGGACGACTTAAAGGAGCTGTGCAACGATATTCAGTTGGAATGTTTTTCACTTTACACGAGCTTACTGGCACTGGTGGGACTCAAGGATACTCGCACGCAACGCCACTGGCCAAGAAACTCCTTTGTTGCGGTGTAATTTCAAAGACAAAAGCGATCATTTTCATTCAATCTCTCTTTTTGCAAAATTTGATGACGTAACGTGGGGATCGCAGTAAACCCAAGTGACGATATTTGAATGCGGTTCATAGATTGGACCCGAACATTGCGTGGGCACTCGATTTGGGCTCGTGATAATTACTAGCTCGAGAAGCATTCGGGTAGTGGCCCGTGTCCAATCGCTTCAACGACGACAATAGCCGAGCCATAACAATGTCTGGAACTCAGCGCGTGTCCTGTGCTTTGCCAACCCCAGCGCGTGGCTATGGTCAACATTGGCGGCATATAATCCATTCCAGGTCACGTGGCCGCTTGTTCTGGCTGCGAGTTGAGGGGGTGAACGCTGCTCGTTTTTCTTTAATTTGTTTCTGGGACTTCTATTGCGTGGGGTGAAAAACGAACGCGTGTTTCATAGGTCATCAACGTCAGGGATCCGTTCTAAGCGGTATTTGCGCAAAGTACAAAAATTGTTGCATCACCCCTTTAAGTGCTACAAATTGATGCCGCTCTGTCGAAAAGCTGTGGTCGACGAGCTTGTTGAACTGCGCGTCCATTCGATACCGTATATGCGTAAACGTCTTGAACAAATATGTTCTTTCTAAAATTCAATTATGTCCCGCTTTTTTCCAAATGGCGTCAATAAAATTTTGAATACAAATTGAGTACATGGTGATGTCTTTTTAATGTGTGTCCGCGCACGTCTGTTTACATTCATTCTTTGTGTGCTGCCAACTTTGTGCGTATTTTTTCTTCTCCAATTTACATAAAAAATATCTACTCCACTACGAACCACTGAAGATTTTGTTGCATGGATTTTACGAGACTGTTTCGGCCTAAAAGCGTAGAGGTAATCAATACTTCAGCGATTTTAACGTTAAAAGAATTTGTAGCTTGATTTTCATAGCATAAGTGAGCGAAAACGCGTCACATTCCCCCAAAATACTGCAATTTCGCTGCGTAATTGCAAATAAAAAACAACGATTTTTTTCTCTCCGATTCTCAGCCGCGTGTGGCGGCCATAGCAACCACGGTTTCAGGACATTGGGAGTGCACGATTTTGCATGGCGGCATCTATAGAAAGTTAACAAAACTAGGGCTGGGAAATTGATTGATTGCCTTACCGATTAATCGATTAATGCTTTAGTCGCGATTATTTTTTAACCGTTAAACTGGTAACGTTTTGACGAACCAAAAGAAACTACAAAGTACGCGCTTTCACCACGCAGGCGTGGATGCGTACACCTGTATGAAGGGCAAACTTTATGTAAAAGTTTAGCCTAAAGTAAACTCCAGGGGCGAGACTTGTAACTCCTGACAAGTGTGGAAGGTTACACGTGTCCCCAACACTTCAAAGCCGTTCGAGTCTTGCCGGAGAATATCTACGGACCTCTCTGCCTTATGCAGCTGAAAGGCTAATCTGTGAGTGTGAGTGTCTTTAAACTGTTCTTATCTACACATCGAGGTTGACTCATAATCAAAGTTGTATATTGCGCAGTTTATCTTGTAATCAGCAAAGGCAAAACAGCGACAACAACAGCGACACATTAATTTTGACAAAGAAATATTATATACCGGGTGTTCATTTTTAATTCGAACAGATTTACTTAAAAAATCCGTAAGATGCACGGATACCGTTTGTGCAGGTGAGTTATACGGCCAGGGGTACCTGTGGGTGGCTAATCGTTGCGATAAGTCGGCTAATTAATTAAAATTTGTTAATTAACCTTTTAATTAGTGGAAATAAACATATGCTTCCAGTTGGAAACTTAGAGAGCGTCATCGAAAACCACTAAATCAACTCTTTTTAAAACGACTTGAAGCTCGTGGAAACTCGGGGCGCGCCAAAGTTTCCACTCGTGAAGCAGGCGCAAAGCTAAGCAGTTGCGGAACGCGATAATGATCTCATCATCCGCGTTCCGCCACTGCTGGTTTTGACGCTCTCCATCCCTCGCTTCAATGTCGGCCAACGAGAAGCGAAATGCGTATCGTGCTCGTTACGTCGAAAGTTCATGCACGGCCAAGGGTACTGTAGTTGCGAACCTTGCGGCTTAGTGGCGTCAACGCGCGACAATCTCGCCTAGTAAAAATAGCCGAGAACTGTACGCCCTATGGCCTACACATAGCTTGCCCGTGACGTCATTCGCAGTCATGCCGGTACTTTATGTACCACGAGCGTTCGGTTCACCGTGTTAGTTTCATACCACAGAAGTCTCGAGGGAACCACTAAGTAGATATAACCGTCAATACCCAGCAATGGCGACATTTGCAAGCTATGTATATATATGGTATTCACTAAGTGACTTATTTGAGAGCGCTATTCACGCAGCATCCGGGGTATGGCTGACTTGGCATAAAACTTGGCAGAGGTACCCACATCCTCAGATCAAGCTCCTACCTAACGTCTGCAAAGAACGGCGATCTTGATGGTGTGGAACTCTCCGCCGAGTCACATTCAGGACTATACTCTGTTCACCCATAAGCTGAGACTAGAAGCTCCACCATCAGCGCGAGCTTTCTCACCGTGTGAACGCAGCGGTCATGCGCAACCAAAGCACTACGGAAGGCAGCGAGCTCACGCTGAAGGCGGAGCTTCTAAAACGGGGGTTCGTGCGATTTGGTTGCTCATGGTGTACAGGGGGAAATGTGCACGCGCGGTTACAAGTGGTGACAGAAGGGCTCAACACACTCAACTCAAGATAACGGCAATATGTGAACCAGCTTTATGTAATACTCTTCGAAGAAGTCTCGAAGGAAATAAAGGGAAGTGAAGTGAATGACGAACCTCAAGGTCCCCTAGAATTTGACACTGTAGTTGGGATTAGCATCAATTCGAAAAACATTTACGCGGTCTATGAGGAGCGCAGCGTTGCCTGCTTCTTCCACAGGAGTTGCGATGATATCAGAACGCCGAGCCCTCTATTGGCTAATTGAAACAAAAAATAGTGGGTAGGCCTCAAGGCATCTAGCATTGATGTCTACCCACTATCACTTTCATTCAAAGCCAATCATAACTCGCGTGTTTCTGACGTCACCGTAACTCCTACGCAAGAAGCAGATGGCTTGCTCTCCGTATATGCCTTTTCCGTTTACCCTTGTCCTCAGCCACATAGTCCACTTATTTAGTATGGCGGGAAGAGAAAAAAAAAGCAAAACATTGCAACCTGGAGCGAGGAAAAAGAAAATATAGAAGAGGCAAATCAGGAAGGGTTGACAGTCATGATAAAAGAGTGAACACCTTCCAGTTGCCTGTTGCGTGCAAAATCATTATTTCTCTCTCCATACCGGAAGTTTCGAAATTCAAGATAGCGACGATTACGCGGAAGAGAAGTATACAAAAACATATCCCGTAACGTCTTCGATCGTTAAACAGGTCAACCAGAGCAAGCTGCTGGAAATGGAGTACGACTATGAGGCCCAAAGAAGATCGCTGTCTCACCCCGCCGACATTTTCGAGTGCTCTTTAAGCTCCACGGACCCTACGTGTGTAGCTTTTTCCTGTGCTGGCAAGTGACGTTTGACCCTGCAGGTGGCAGCGTTCCAGGGCATGACCTTTTTTTATTGTTTTCTCGCAGCATAAGAAGAACATATTTTCGTCACCCGAAGCACATGTGCTACACGCTGGACCCCGAGCAGTATCAGAGCCCTATAAGCAGGAACGGCTTTTTGAAGTGCCGGTCACCGTGGACTTGGGGTGCGTATACTGCAGAATTACTTTTTGCCGGACCAGGTAAAAATACTGGCGCTGCTATTTTTGCCGTCGAGCAAACGAAGAACCAAAATACGCCGAAACACGCTCGAGAATGATTTGGTAAAGAAACCTCATGGACTGGGGAATCCGTTTTTCGCTGGGTTCCTGAGCACGACGTTTTAATGGCTCATTGTTCAAGCCCGTGGTATTTTTGGGACCCATAATGAATTTTACTCTCGTCATTCGCTGGATTTTGTTGATTTCAGTAATTGGTTTTCCATACGTGGCACGGAGAATTAGGTTGGCGGATTTTGTTTTGTTTGTGTGTTGCGGGATAATGTCACACGCTTCTAGAAATTTGGAGCGAATGTTCCCTCAAAGCACGCGAGAAAGCTAGCGGATCCAAGCTGATCCGCTAGAAGAACCAGTGGCTCTGCATTTCACCGACCATAAAGCAGTAATAATAAAGTCGAAACACAACCCGGAACTCAGCACTACCTATGAGCAATAAAAAAAATCATCACCATCAGCACTACCCATGGACAATAAAATCAGTATCATCAGCACCACCTGAGCTTCGCCCCATTCAATATCATTCACCACGTGGAGATGCGGTAATTTTTTTGACAGACTCAATCTCGGGAAAATTTATTATGCTGTGAAACTAACATAAATTTATTTTCAGGCTTCTGTTAAAAAAAAAATCCTTATGCAAATTAAAAAAAAAAACTGTTGACAAAAAAAAAGTTTTTCAATTTGTTTTTGTCTTAAGTTGGTTTCTCCTCCTCGGAGCGACCGTTAGCGTGAAAGTAACGAGCTCAGTTTAGTTGTGAACACTACCAACAAAATGACGACTATGTGGCGGTGTAGCCGCCGGCCACGGCGGTAGCGTGGAACACTGTTGACGACATTCATCTACACATCGTTCTCAAGAAAACCACGCAGAGCGTGCTGAAACGCTAGAGATCTGTCTCCAACCACCACTATTTTCCCAGCCGGGCTTCCATTTCGTTTCTGTCGCCGAGGGCAAGAACGTTGAAACTTGTAACAGTTGGAAAGTTGGCCGAAACGAAGTGACGCTATGTGACAGTATGAGTAGGTCCCGTGGAGAGGAGTGCCCTGAAGAGACAAGCGAGAAGCACTAACGACGACACGAGAGAGAGCATGGTTCGTCGCTCTCGCGTAGACAACTCCTCGGTGCACCTTGCGAAATTTATTATAAAATTAAGTTTTT
The DNA here is from genome assembly GCA_037355805.1 of Ixodes ricinus. Lineage (NCBI taxonomy): Eukaryota > Metazoa > Arthropoda > Arachnida > Ixodida > Ixodidae > Ixodes > Ixodes ricinus. The sequence goes on from JAZHYW010000913.1 coordinate 15,240, forward strand.
TTTTCCAACTTTTTCGTTCATCTTCATCTTTCGCACCAGCAGCATATTAAACACAACTACCTCCGGGCCAGGAATATTTTCTTTTTTTCAGTCGGGCGTGCTGGAGTTGCAGCACAAAGTTTGCTAGATATGGTGCATTTAAAGTAACAAAATAGGAACCAACAAAACAACAACAAAAAACTTTCGAAAAATGGTTATTTGCGTTACTGGACTCATGACCGAAATACAGCGATGAAATCACCATTATAGTTTTTTCACTTAATACTCTATTTACTGTCCCTAAATTCAACTGATGGTCTATAGTATAGTTGTAGAGGCAGCCTAGGGAGCGACCAGCCAATGGACCTATTGCTAAATTATTCAAGCATCAAGGAGAATGCAGGGATTGATGTTCCACGCGCCGCACGTGCTGGCCTCAGCATTAGTAACTTTTCTAAAGCAAATGCCTAAAGCAAATTTCATCTTGCACGCGCATTCGCCAACACTTTATTTCAGTTACTTACTTCGAATCTTTTACACGGGGAAGGCGTGCGCTTGTGGCGCGTGGAACACCAATCCCTGCGTTCTCCTTGATGCTTGGGTAATTTAACAATAGGTCTATTCAAAGTTACACCAGAGAACTGTTTAAATTTCGAAGCAGAAAAAGAGAAGAAAGCAAACACGCAAAGACCAGAGCTTGCGCAGAAGCGCGCGCTTTTGGCTCGTGCCGTTCGGCGGCGTCCCAGGTGTTTGGAGGACGGTGTCACAGATGGCTAGCCTTAGAAGGAACAACACGAAGGAGGGAAGAAAGTTAGATCGAAACTCAACTGAACATAACAGTAGTGTGTATATTATACAACTATGAACTGTTGGGATATCTAAAGGTAATATCTAGTATAAGGGAGATAAAGAAAAAAAATTGTTACTCAGATATCTGCCGCGGCTATCTACTTTCATGGTCCCTTTAAACACCGCTTCATTTATGTTTCCAGGATAACGTTATACTGAAGTTAACACAAGTGAGAAGTAAAATACACGATGAAGTATGACACCTCGGAATATTCAGGAACATTTAGGGCAGTATTGTGCGCCAAGTTGTCTCGCATCCTTTATAGTATCTGATACGCCCGAGTAACTAAAATTGGCGCTATTCTTATCAGTCTGAATTTTAACTTTGTCAATGGTTTTAATAATACTATTTTTGTTAAGACACTGCATTTAACATTGAGCGGCGAAAGGAAGCAACATTCAGTAGTATTGGCCGCCTGAAACTTCTTAGGTGTTAAAATACGCATTGTGTGCATTGACAACGTTATTCGTAAAATCTTTATTGGAATCACTAACACAAGTTCGGTTACTGGGTGCATGGAAGGTGTATTTCTTTGCCTACCGACACAAGTAAAAACAGCAAAATTTGGAATTTCTTAGTGTACGCCGATAAAATTAGCTGTAGTAATTGTTATTTTATTACATCAGTCGTAATTTTAGGCCCCTAGACAGCTAAGGCTGGTTCTGACATTTGCGTCTGCAGGTGACCGACTTCGTAACGACTCCCCGTGTTCCATTATGACGCGTTGCACGGGGTTCTGGTAGAGCCAGTCTGTGAAGGGCCCTTGGACGCTTTCCGTCCTTAACAAGACTCGAAGGTTTTGCAGTATTTGCGAGATCATCGTGCTCTGTACGAGAAATGGTTGCTCGAACGTTTTCAGAATTATTTGAACCCCATGGCGAACGAATAATGCATTTACGATCAGGAAAACTACGCGCACCAGAAAGGCCAGGGTTGCGCGATAGATGGTGCCAGTGTGCTATCTTGTCGTAAGCATTCATAAGCGGCCTTAACGCACTAAGCGCAAATGTCCGAGTCGCCCTTTATTCAACCGAATGTATCCACAGAGAAATATTGTGTTGTAGCATCCCTATCAGGTTCGTTCGTTTTTGCATTCTACGTGACGTTTAGACGTGCGGACTTCAACAGGTAACGGTATGACTTTCGGGGGCACTTACATCTGGTAAGTTTGCTGTAACGGAATCAGAAAATGAGTTTTGATATTGACGGATTCATGGTCCTGTACTACACGTTTGAACAAAATTTTGATAATAATGTGTAGGTTGGAGATTCGTGCAAGAGTGCATTTTGGTGCGACGTCCACAGTTTTACAGTAAGACACTGGGATTTTTGTTAAGAAATGCGTAAAATTTATTCGTTGACAAACCTTCCCTACTTTGGGGAATTCTCCGAAATAATGATAATAATAATTAGGATCCATCTACGTTCTAGAGTCTCGCACTGTACTGATGTACGTCGATCTTTGTGTTAGCCTGTAGGTTACAGGAGTAAACAAATTTTCGAGGTGAACCGTAACCACAGGGTTACCGTTTTGACTAAACTGGAAGAAAAACACAAAAACAAATATGAATCTACCGACACCGCATCGCATAATGAGATTCTGACGATGATGATGGCTCAAACAACTAAGGATCCACAGAAAGGAGGTATTTTCTTTTACAGAAATTAACTGCACGCCAAAACGTAAACCGCATACGGGAGTGGTGTTTCACCTTGCATGTACTCTCCTCCCATTTTGATCAGGTTGCTGTAGGAGTTTCGACGCTGTGTACGTTCATCTAGAACACCTCAGAAATGTTGGACGCCGTAGAACCCTTTTACTTTGGTACCTTTTTCCTTCAGAACTGTCGCTGATCGTGCACTGGATCACGAAGCATACCATAGCCATAAACGACACGGGGAAGTTCCCTGTGATCGTACATAGGCCCCAGACGTGCCCGCCGGACAAGCTCTCTGCCGTCGTTGGCGACACTGGGTCCAGCTACGTGCTGTCTGTCACGCAGGTACGGGAGCGTGACATAACGTCCTTTTGCCTCTTTTTGGGTGGGGAGTGTCAATTAAAGCGGCATTGCCTGCAATACTGCAAAAAATTTCGTCAAGAACACTGGTATCCTAAAGGAGGTTACATACTACAAGGTAGCGTGTTTCGTTTTATCTATATTGGCCACGACATTATGCCGTTAAGCACGCTGAAGTGAAGAAAAAAAATCATCTTCTGTGTGTATTGACTTGAAGCACAAGCTACAGACGCCTGATAAAAGCCTTAGAAGGGACTGATCCAAGAGCAATGAAAGAAGCTGCGTCTTAAAGTTCAAAGTTAACACTTATTTCGAGGAAATGACCTTGCCAGGCCACCAGACAAAAATGTATCAATCGTTAACTTGACTGTGTCAGGAACTCTGATGAAAAGCAAGTACTACATTAGTTTCACAGTCAGTTTCAACCATTCAGTCTTCGTCCATATCCCTTTCCCACGTACACAGTCGCCGTTCGCGAACACTGCGTCGCAGGAGTCCTTTGTCCGAATGACAACGAGCAACTTTTAGACGACAGACTGGCTCTGCCAATATCCGGCACGGCAGGTTTAATGTTGTCTGAAGTTTAAGCATAACGCCATGAGGACACGACGATCTGGCTTTGTCACAAGTCCTGACGCGTGTAGTGCAAGGGCAAACTTAGCAGTTGTCGCTTTCTACGATCGGGTGGGGTTTCAGAGAACACCGTGGCAACAACACTGGACGAGTGCTTCCGGCGAGTGCACTGACATGAGAAAATTTCGTCATGCACGTGTGAGAACTCTGAACGAACAATTCCTCTACGGGTAATTCACAGCAATAACAAATTAAATACTTGAAAAAAAAAACGCTACAAAGCGTGGATACAATTTAGAAACACTCGTTATACGTGCATTGCCTAATAACTTCAAAATTTTACATCTACGCTAAATTATAGTTTAAACGACAGACTACTAATGAAACCTAAAAGTCTCCCTTCCTGCCAAAACAACAAAAACGCACTATGTTTTAAAAATGCACTTTAGATAACACGCAAATGTGATGCAGCACGTCTCTTACAGTACTGATATATTTATATCAAAATGAATAATTGGGCTAATTGGTGCAGTGAAAGAATAATAAAAATAATAATAAGAATAAAAATGAACAATCCAGTTCTAAGAAGCACTCGGTGTCGTCTTGTTCTGTGTCCCTGTTTTTGAGGTGGTTATTTTTTTTACTAACGTTCACGTTTTCTATGCAGTATACGTATTATGTAATGAAAATAATGTATATCGCAGTGATTGTAGAGCATTGTTCTTTTTGAAATAGGAAACATTTCATATTTTAAAGTTGAGTGTTTATCGAAATTTTTTTTTGTACCGTACCGATTAGGGCGAAAGAAAATGAATAATTTTGGCTAATCAGAATCGAAAAAAACGCACAAGAATTGTTTGCGTACACATTTTTCGATGGTCATAATTTCAAAATTCTTAAAGACGTTGAGTGCGATAAAGACCAGCGTCCGAAATCCTAGCCCCCAGCGATAAAAATGGGAAATAATAATCTCAAACGCAGGCTCTTGTGAAAAGAGGGGCTGCAGCATAAAACAATATTTTTGCTTTTTACAGCACTCTTGGCATCGGTGTTATTCTTGGAGCTTCGTGACTATTCATTTCTGACGTTCTTGCACTACGATATGTGCGTTAAAAACTTCAACAAAAAAACGGAGTCTTGCAAAAAGCGCAGCCCCCTACTGTGTCATGGCGTCAGCATAAACAAACATGGCGGCGCCCATGGAACAGAGCAGACACTGGTCTATGGGTAGTGTACATTGCCAAAGACGCGCCGTATAATATGTCTGAAATACAAGTAGTTAATCTAAAATTGAAACGGTTGTTTACCTTATATTCGGCCAAAAACGCATTATATGAGTTATCAAGAGTGTGCGCAATAAACACGGAGTTTATTATTAACAGGTTATATTTAGAGACATCTTCCTTTTACGCCTAAAACTCTAAAGTACTTGATAATTAAATTATAAGTTTGCCGACGAGACGGCGGATATTTGTAGGAAATCAAACACAGAGCGTGTGCTCATTGAACGTTGATTCTATACTTCGTTTCACCTTATGTGCGAGCGAAGGCAAAGCTGGAAGCGCGAACGCGAAAGCTCCGTGCGTTCAGGCTTTGCTCGAGCGCGCGAGCTGGGAGAGAAACGCAAAAAGCGCTGGTCTCGCGCTTCTATCTTTGGCTTCGCTCACAGATAAAGTGAAACGAAGATAGTCGTATCTAATTTCAGACATTCAGTACTGGAGACGTGCTTGTTTTTTTAGCCATCAAGATATGTTGGTCCTAATTTAGTTTTTATTAATTTCTAGGCCATTGACCTGAGACTATATTTCAGATTGGACAAGCATATTATTCCCCTTACAAAACTAGGTTTATTAGTAAAGTTTATTATTTAACCTCAGAACATAACCATGTTGAATCAACCGTAGACTGGGGTATAGAAGAAACATCAAAACGTAGAAGGGACAGCAAATAGACAGGACGACGTCTTAAACACAGCTAACTCGTTTATTTAGTCCACCTCCTTATAAAGTCTATAAGGAGGTGGACTATCATAGTCCTGTCTATTTCTGTCCCTTCTATGTTTTGATGTTTCTTCTATACCCCAGTCTCAGGTTAATTCATCATGTTTAATATTCACCAGTTCGCCTTCACCCTTACGATTTTTTCTCAGAACATAATTAGGGTGAATGCCTAATTACCTGAAGAGCTTGAGAATGGTGGTCTTGGTGGTAGTTGGAAGGGTGTAGGTGTCGTATCTTGTCTTGTTTGCTTTTTTCTACGTACATTGAATTATTTTCTCATCTACTATATACAAGCACAAGAGAGTCGCCACGTGTACCATATCCTGTAGTTTCATATGCAACGGAAATATCCAAGAAACGCTCGCCGGATAAATTTTGACAATTCGAAGTAATCTTGAAAACTACGATAAATTAAATTTTTAGAAAAAAGAGCCAGGTCACTTTACGTTTGTATTGGTAGAGTACCTGGCCATCGATACTGAACAGAGGCTACTCAGTCTTCATCCTATAGCCTGTTACGATTAATAAAAGGCGGCTTATCGTCAGCGTACTCTTCAGTACACTGGGTTAATTTTGCAGTTTTTTGATCCACCACAGAAGCCTTAAATGCTTACCCTTGGTGCCTGCCTCAAGCTTGGACCATCCATTTGGGCTTCTCCCTGGAAGAAAGAGGCATTGCTATAGCAGAGCCAGCCGAGATCCCTTATAAATCTTGTACAAGATCATATATGGGAACATGGCTGCTGTGGCTTTCTGTATTTTTTATACTTTTGTTATATTATTTTTTATATTTGAAGGATTGATAGTATAACGTAACTGAACTCCATTGATGGCAAATTTTTGATAACTTTGAACTTAACGGAAATGTCAACCAACTCCGATCCTGTTAGAAGACAATTCATCTTCCTTTGTCCCTCCCCCCCCCCTCTCTCTTGCTTTCTTGACTTTTCTCTGAAAATAATTTAGATGCAATACTATACCACACAAAATAGTACAGAAAATGAACGCCGAAGGTGTGCTAATATAAACTATCCCCCCGCCCCCCCCCCCCCGAAAATCATCGAAAATAAAATCTGAAAACTCGTAACTCAACTTATAGGACACAATAGATGAATTGAAAGACGCGTTCGCATTGCTAATTATGGTGTTCGTGGAAAATATGCAATTTTACAACCCTTAGCGTGGACGCCTGAACGTCAGCTGGTGGTCGGGATAAGTAAGTAGAAAGTTTAATTTCTGAGTAGGCCAACATCTGAGACTTTTCATGAGGGTCTCACTCTGAACAGTAATAGTGGTAGTCTTAGAGTAATTTAAGGAAACGTTGATACTCATCATAGCTGATAGCAACCCCTCGCATTTATCGCGAGGGGTTGATGAAGCTATCCCGCGATTTTGGCCAGTTAACTGACGTTACTTGTGGCATCTGTTCCCAGCAAACGGTAGACCGTCTACCGCCCCCGTATGAATCAAAGTGCACCGACTACCTGAAGGAAGGAAATCAACCAGCCTTCGGCGGATTTATGACCCACGACGTAAGTCACACGCGCATGCTTCTTTTGGTTTGCTCGATATCGGCGCCAAAGAGCCCTTAACGACAATGGTGCTGCTGACGCTTGATCTTTCCGTTGTATAGCGTGGATTTCTGTATCTTATTTTAGACATGTCTGCAGAAGTGTTACATGACGCTGGAGGTTAAGCACTGTGGCTGTGCAGACCCCAGACTTGAGTTTGCGCCATCTTTCGGCACAAAGCTCTGCGTCGTGGAAGAAGCGGGTGAGTTGGT
>JAZHYW010000914.1:0-22799 GCA_037355805.1 Ixodes ricinus
TTTCGTCTACAACCCCGGACCGGTCGTCTCTGGCCGGGGTTGCTTCAGGTGCGTCATGCACCCAGCGTCCCCCCCCAGCCAACGAAGGCTCTGACCTTCGATGTCTCCTGCCCGCCGGGCGCGTCTGTGGATTCCATCTTCGACGCGGCCACGGGCATTGTCGGCACTGCCGAATTGTTTTCTGTACAACACCTGGGAGCAAGCAACTTCCAATTGTCCGTCACCTCGTCGTCGGCCATGAGCCGCATCGTCAACGCCGGCGCCCTGAGCATCGGTGGAACCCTCGTTCCAATCGTCCCCGTCGGACCGCAAGTAACCGCCATTACGTGCCTCTTCTTGCCGGTCTACGTGAAGAGCGAAGCACTCGCCGCTGCCCTCGCGCCTTACGGGAAGGTCCTGGACATCCGCTTTGGAGTGTACCAAGACCACCCCACCCTGCGGACGGGCACGCGCTACATACGCATGGAGATGAAAGAGTCGACGCCTGTTCCGAATTTCCTCCGCGTCTCCGGCCATCGGGCAACCTTTGACTACCGCGGCCTCCGACGCGTATGCCGACGGTGCCAGCGGGAGGGCCACATCAAGGCGGCCTGCAATGTGCCCTACTGCACCCGCTGCGCCGCTTTCGGCCACGACTCCGCCGGATGCGCGGCCGGTTGCGGACGTTGCGGGGCGGCCCACGCGACGGTGGACTGCACCCAACGTCGCACCTACTCATCTGTGGCCGGCCAAAGCCTGAACGAGTTCCCGGCCCTGGCATCGACCCCTCGGGATGGACCCCCTGCTACCCCTTCACCTGCAGCGTCGAACGCACCCGCTCCGACACCCGCCGTCGGCCCTACCGAGTCTACCGTGCCCTCCCCGTCCGAGTCCACCGAGACAACCTCGCCTGAGCTCGATTCGACGACACCCCAGCCCGAGCCGGCTACCTCCATGGCCACAGGTGAAGATTCGAACGCGCCAGCAGCCATGCTTTCGAACGCGCCGGCAACCACAACTTTAAACGACGCTGAGACCAGCGTTCCACTCCCCACGAGCTCCCGCTCCGAGGAAGCGCCGGTACAACTCGAGTCCCCGACTGCGCCGGAATTTCAGTCCAGCCCGAGCCTCAACTGGAGCGACCTCACGGAGGGCTCGGACGAGGAGCGCCTCGTCATCAACGAGACCGCCGGGAATGCCGCCGAGGAAGTGGAAACCCGCTCAAGACCGCGTTTCCGAGAACGACGCCGCAACGCAAGCCTGGAACCGCGGAGACTTCGCAGCCGCAGTCGCAGCCGTCATGGCGGTGCTGAGGAGGGGAAGCGTGTCCTTTCCAGCAGCGACGAGTTCGCGACCCCGCAAGGCATCCCATCCGCCGCAGCTCGCCTTAAACGCTTACGGAACGACTTCTCTTCGCCCACTGGAAGCCCCAGCAGCCAGCCATCGTCCGAAACACCCTCGGATTAACGAAGAGCCGGTGACTTCTTTTCCTCCTCTTCGCACGGCTACGGGTCCTCACCCTGAATGTCCAGGGGTTCCGCAGTGCGACCAAACAGGTTGAGGTTCTCCAGCTTGCCCGGACCGTCGGTTGCGACCTCCTCTTTCTCCAGGAGACAAATTTCGTTAGGCAACGCGACGTCACCCTCTTCAAGCAACGTTATGCAGTGGATTGTTTTTTCTCTTTTGCTACTACCCGGTTCTCGGGGGTAGGAATTATTATTTTTAATCGCGCGCTCATGCGGCAAAGCTCGTGCTGCTTTGACCCCGATGGCCGATTCATCACATTCGATTTTTCCTGGACGCCGCCCGTTTTCGCATTGTGTGTGTTTACGCCCCGGCACAACGCTCGCACTCCACGGCATTCTACAAGAACTTGGATGTTCACCTCCTCGACGCGCGCCACTGCCTGGTACTCGGCGATTTCAACTGCGTCGTCGACTCCCGGCGCGACGTCAGGGGACCAGGGTACGGCCGCACTACGTGGAACGCCCGCGAATTGAGACGGCTGATTGGACATTTCGACTTGGTGGACTGCTGGACCCTTCTCCACGGCACCACTTTCGAGCATACCTGGCAACGTGGTAGGTCAAGCAGCCGCCTGGACAGAGTATACGTCACCGAGACCCTGGCCTCAGCCGTTCAAGCTTGTGGGGCTGTGGACTTCCCACCCGCCATCGGTTACGTCTCAGACCACCGGCCAGTGCTCGCGGAGCTCAGTCTGGCTCCCTTGACCGGGCACCAACGCTTCTGGCGTTTGGACTCCCGCGTCCTGCAGGACCCGACGAGCCGCGAACTCCCGCAGCGCCAGGGGTTTGATCGCCTCCCTGGACCAGGCGAAAGCGTTCGACCGGGTTGAGCACCCTTTCCTTTTCGCCACGCTCGACGCTCTCGGTTTCCCCCTGAGGGTGTCCGCCTCTTCGAGGTCCTGTACGCTGGCATGAAGAGTGATCTGTGCATGGACGGCAACGTGGTGGCCAGCTTCCCCGTCACGCGAGGCGTACGCCAGGGCTGCCCACTCGCCGCTCCTCTTCGTCCTGTCGCTGGAGCCGTTTCTCACCAACATCGACCGGTGCTCCCTGGTGCGCGGCCTCCCTCTCCCCGGCAGCGGCGAGGTGAAGGCGATGGCGTACGCCGACGATATCAGATTATACCTACGCGACGCTGACGACCTGGGCGCGGCGCTTCAGGTCTTCACGACGTACGGCTCGCTCTTGGGCGCACGCCTCAACGAGCAAAAGAGCAAAGTGTTGTGGGTCAACTGCCCACCAGACCCAGCACTCCCCGCTCCCGGCGACTGCCGTGGTGAAGATCCTGGGCATAACGTACAACGCGATGGGAATCTCGCCCGAGATGTGGACCCGCCTTGCACGCGACATCGCGGCAAGTGTGGATCGTGCCCGCGACTACGCTCTCCCCATGGCCGAACGCCGGTACCTGGCCCACTCGGTGTTCTGCGGGCGTCTGTGGTACTCTAGCGCAGGTGGTGGTACCACCCCGAAACTTCATCAGACAAGTGCGAAGCTCTCTGTTCGGTTTCTTCTGGATGGAGAAGACCGAGCTCGTTACCCGTCAGGTGCTCTCCCTCCCGCGCGAGAAGGGAGGATGGGGCTTCCCCTGCGTGGATCGCACGCCCGCGCTACTGCAGCTCAAGACCATGCTCATGATCCTACACGAAGCTGAGAACCCGGCCAGATCTCTCGCTCTCTACTTTGTGGGCACTCCCGGCGAGACCTGGGTGTCGACCTCACCGGCCCGTCGAGAGCCTGTGCTGAGACACCGCCCCCGGCTTACTGGAAAGCGCTTCAATTGCACCGCCGCCTCGTGGAACAGGTGCCACAATTGGACATCACGACAACACCAGCGTCACGCCTCGCCCAAACCCTGTTGGAACCACAGCTCACTCCCGTGCAGATCGGGCTCTCGGATTCGTTCCCATGGGTCCGCCTCACCTCCTCCAACCTTCCAGGACACCTGCGAGACTTCGAGTGGCAGCGCGGCTGGGGAGTGCTTCCCACACGAGACCGCCTACTTCGGTGGGGCGTGTGTCGCACCGATCAGTGCCCGAACTGCAACGACCGAGAGACGAACGTGCATGTTGTGTCGGAGTGTGTGGTGACGCGCCCGTTCTGGCGGGTGGTTCGCGCTAGTTTCCGGGGGCTGGGTGTGGCACTGTACTTCTACGCGGACGCTGTCCTTCGGGGCTCTTCCCCAGCGTCCGCGTAGGAGGACAGCGTCCTCCTACGCGGACGCTGTCCTTCGGGGCGTGGACGCTGTCCTTCGGGGCTCGCTGGCGGCGTGCCTTCTGCTCGCCGCCAGCGAGTACGTCTTGTGGCGAAACCGGTGCTGCGCCGTGGGACAGGGACGGTGGTTGCGCGCGCTCTGGCCACTTTTGTTCAGGCTACGGCGGGAGCTCGTGTCGCACCTCGAGGAGCAACTGTTCCTTCTCGGAGAGCAGGGAGTTCCTGCGGCGATATCCCATACAAAATGGTCTATGGTCGGCTATAGAAAATCCTTTGTATGGCCGGCTATAGCAAATTGGCCCAATTAGCTATAGCCGCTTCTATGGCTGTCTATAGCTTTTCCTATGGTCTCCCCTATGGTTGTCTATAGCTTTTTCAATGGAAATTTCGCTATCGAATTTTGTATGGTTTATTCTATGGGTCTCTTTAGAAAGGATGCTATAGCCCCCTATGGCTTTCCTTTTGGTTCCTTTGGCCGTCTATAGCTTCTTCTAAGGTCTGCTATAGAGATCTCTATGGCTTACTTTATGGGTTTTTTTAGACACCGTGCTATAGCTGCCTATGGCTTTTCTAATGGTTTCTTTAGCCGCCTATTGCTCTTTGTATGGTTCGCTATAGCTCATTCTATAGTTCGTCCTATGGTTCTCTATACCCATCGTGCTACAGCTGCCTATGGCATTTCCTATGGTTCCTTTAGCCGCCTATAGCTTCTTGTATGGTCTGCTATAGAGATCTCTATGGCTTACTCTATGGATCTTTTTAGACACCGTGCTATAGCTGCCTATGGCTTTTCCTATGGTTTCTTTAGCCGCCTATTGCTCTTTGTATGGTCCGCTATAGCTCATTCTATAGTTCGTCCTATGGTTCTTTATACCCTTCGTGCTACAGCTGCCTATAGTATTTCCTATGGTTCCTTTAGCCGCCTATAGCTTTTTGTATGGTCTGCTGTAGAGATCTGTATGGCTTACTCTATGGATCTTTTTAGACACCGTGCTATAGCTGCCTATGGCTTTTCCTATGGTTTCTTTAGCCGCCTATTGCTCTCTGTATGGTTCGCTATAGCTTCTTCTATAGCTCGTCTTATGGTTCTCTATACCCATCCTGCTACAGCTGCCTATAGCATTTCCTATGGTTGCTTTAGCCGCCTATAGCTTCTTGTATGGTCTGCTATAGAGATCTGTACGGCTCACTCTATGGATCTTTTTAGACACCGTGCTATAGCAGCCTATGGCTTTTTCTATGGTTCCTTTAGCCTCCTATTGCTCTCTGTATGGTTTGCTATAGCTTCTTCTATAGCTCGTCTTATGGTTCTCTATACCCATCGTGCTACAGCTGCCTATGGCATTTCCTATGGTTCCTTTAGCCGCCTATAGCTTCTTGTATGGTCTGCTATAGAGATCTCTATGGCTTATTCTATGGGTCTTTTTAGACACCGTGCTATAGCAGCCTATGGCTTTTTCTATGGTTTCTTTAGCCGCCTACTGCTCTCTGTATGGTTTGCTATAGCTTCTTCTATAGCTCGTCTTATGGGTCTCTTTACCATCGTGCTATAGCTGCCTGTAGTTTTTCTTTTTACCGCAATCGTATGAAATGTGAATCAAATTATTTGTTGTCACTGTACATCTTTAAAAAAACTTGTAAGACGTGTCGAACTTCATAACCCCATTTAAAACAAAGAGCTAACATTTCAACAAAAAACAACAACAAAAAACAAATGCACTCACCCAGGTGTTTGCAAAAGCACAGGTAAACAGACACAAGGAATCGTTTTCAAATCTCCTAGAAGTTTATTACACACAGCCCATTCTGTAGACAATCACAAACTAAACAATATGTAATATGTGAAGAGGTACTACTGAGCTGTTACACAACTGAGAATATTGCAAAGCAAACAAGAACCAAAGGCAATTCCTGGGTAGTGTCTAGTCTCCCGGCAGCCGGCCGAATTTCCCCCGAAATTCCACTGCCAGTCGCAACTCATTGGCGCTTCAATCAGTTCATCGAACAACGTTTCATCGACAGATCGTTTCATCAACACGTGATGTTTATAAACAACTCAAAAATATGTTCTGTTTTTTTATAATGAGTTGTTGCAGACTCGCCAAGAAGTGGCGTGAACGGGTGGGCTGGGTCGGTGAGCATGCGCCTCAGGAATACAGGCGCGACGAAATGTCCCTGCAGCGTGCAATTCGCGTAACGAGTGTCGACGAAACGTTAGTGTCGACTAAAAGTGTGTCCAGGAAACGTGTATCCACGAAAAGGTGTCCATGAAGCGTGTTTTCACAAAACGCAGGGAGAATAAGAAAGTCAGTATTCTAACTGCAATTTTCACATCATTTCAGACAGCTAATGGCAGGCGACTACGGTCGAATTTCGGGGAAATTATTCTCCCAGCTGTCAGAAGATAGGCACTGCCAGGAGGTAGACACTACAGAACGGTCAATTGTCGCCGAGTAGGTTGCAGCGCACTTACGTTGAAAATACCGGACTTGAAAGATGTAATCCGGGAAATATGTCGACACGGGCACTGCAGACAACCACTCAAACACAAAACCGAGAAGGAAGGGATCCGAGAAGATTCACCACGATGTAGCACAAGCTGTCATTTGCCGAACCGAGTACTGAACCATCACAAGAATGTCTTGGGCTTCTTTGAAGAAATCGCTTGTTGCCGACATGCGGGTAGAACTTTTCGATCGAGATACCATTTATCATAGAAGCGAAATCCACAGCAGCCCCGCGGGCCGCACGACACGCGAAACTAGGTCCGCAAGCAGGCATTCCGGGTAGCAACGGCTAATGCGTCATCCGTCAAACCACGTGATCACACTCCTTCCGTTTCATGCGCACAGAGAGCGGAGTCAAGCGATGAAAAGTCTACGGTTTATTGGTCCGCCGAGTGCGCACCTTCCACAATGCTTTCAGCTTAGGAGAGAGAGAAAACAGAGGAGGTTGAAAAGCAGAGCTCCTTCAAGGCCAGAACAGGGTGCGATCACAAAGACTAATCTTCAGGGGCATACCAACAATGAACACAACGAGAGACATGTGTCACTTATATCCGTGACAGTACAACCCATGTTATGAGCAGTCAATTAAGTCGGACTTGCGCTCACGCAGGCTGCAATAGTCGTTTAATACAACAATTAATTTGCAGATCCTGAGCGCTGAACATTGTACGTAAGCACTTATATCTTCTCGACGCTCTGTTTACAAGTTGACGGCAAATAATGGCGAAACGCGAATGACTTGCGTCCATCTCATGATGTCTCTACGAGTGACGGAACGGACAGCGGTAGTTAGTTTGCAGACTTCGGTGCCGTCTCAGCATCGACGTCGCACAGAGGAGCATAAGCGTGTTCTGTATAGACTGTTTCCGTCAGGTAAGTTCGCTCATTGCAAATTCTACGCATAAAAACAAATCGGCACCATCATGTGGCCACAAACGACAGCAAAGACGGAGTAAAGATCAGGTTACAGAAGCCGAGCCACTTACCGGCTGCCATATCGAGAACCTGAACCGCCAGACATTGTTGCTCACCCAGTAGATGCGAACGTCTACAGCAGCCCGCGGGCCTGCGCGACACGCGAAACTAGGTCCGCAAGCAGGCATTCCGGGTAGCAACGGCTAATGCGTCATCCGTCAAACCACGTGATCACACTCCTTCCGTTTCATGCGCACAGAGAGCGGAGTCAAGCGATGAAAGTCTACGGTTTATTGGTCCGCCGAGTGCGCACCTTCCACAATGCTTTCAGCTTAGGAGAGAGAGAAAACAGACGAGGTTGAAAAGCAGAGCGCCTTCAAGGCCAGAACGGGGTGCGATTTCGACAAAGACTAACCTTCAGGGCGCTACCAATAGTGAACACAACGAGATAATTGTCGACGACGACGTTGACGAGAATAACCTGAGAAGTGCACACCAACAAAAGAGATAATGTGTCACTTATATCCTGTTGACAGTTCAACCCAATGTTGATAGTGCAGTGGATGCTATGTGTGGCCTTGGGCTTAAGGCAGGTGCCGTGTTCAGCGTTATCACCAGCTTCGAGACTGTTGGCACGTGACCCTAACCGGAGACACGATTGGCCTCAAACACGCATAGCGTCTACTCTGCTGTCACTACCGAGTGAACAGGACAGCTCCATGAAGGCCAGCTTTTGGACTTCGAAAGCTGCACTTCCCAGAAGGGACCCAAAACGGGGCAGGTTTGAAGATATCATATTTTACGCCGTGTAACCCACATTATAATTTAAAATGAAGAATTAATGGCGAATACTTTTTTTTGCGCAGGATGTCCACAAATACACACACACACACACACAAACACACACACACACAATACACATATATATATATATATATATATATCTTTTTTTTACTAAGCAATTTTGAATTATGTGTACACTGTTAGGTTCGCATTTTTGAACTTCAATTTTGGGAATCTTTGCATCGTTGTGGCATTTCTGATTGCATGGTTTAAGAAATTTTTGCCGTAATACGTTTTTTATCCGTGAGTTCAGTCTATAGCACTTTCATCAATTACAATCTCTGCGCACCACGATGACACATGGTGGGGCTGTGTGCTCCAAGAAGCGCCAAAGACTTTAATGTCTCATAATTTAAAGAAAAAGAAGAAAAATTAGCCACAGCGCTTGCTGATTTGTGGAATTCGCAGAACAGAGAGATAATAGGACGCACCTAGGGTTGCGCGTGCCTAACGATATTAATTTTTTTTTCGGCTGTTAACTTGTGTCTTTGTGTATATTTCGCCGTTCTCGACACGGGCGTCGACGGACATTGCACCGCTGCTTACGCCCCTGCCTGGGGTGAGCTTTTTTGTTGTCAGGACACTCTATCGCGCTAGAGACGCGTCTATTTAACGCTCATGAAGTCTCGAGAGAACTGTGTCAATTGTTTAGTCAGAGCAACGACGCAGCAATCACGAAGCGAGAGACGACTGCGCCTCGATCTGGCTGTCCGCGTTCGCTCTGATAAAATGTGAGCGTGGGACTCTCGAGCAGCGTTAGCTTTCTGATGATGCAGGACGCTGCTTTGTCGTTGAGAATCTTTGCCCTGCGAACGCCGGCGAAAACGTTCCAGTGCTCGGCGTACCCTAGGCAGCAGCGCCTGTCAGCGACCGCCCGCGCAGCATCGCAACCTTTCTGGAGCCTATTGGGAACCTGCGAGCACCGACGATTTATCGTCGCGACTTGAATGGGAGCATTTTATGGACCCCCGCGAACATGAAACACCGCGAACATGAACTCCCACGAACATGATTCCCGCGACGACGAACCGCCGGCGCTCGCAGACGGAAGGTTCCGATGCTGTGCGAACGGTTGTTGGAGGACGCTGCGTAGGGTACACCGGGCGCTGGAACGGCTTCGCAGCCATT
Source organism: Ixodes ricinus (assembly GCA_037355805.1). Taxonomy (NCBI): domain Eukaryota; kingdom Metazoa; phylum Arthropoda; class Arachnida; order Ixodida; family Ixodidae; genus Ixodes; species Ixodes ricinus. The sequence goes on from JAZHYW010000914.1 coordinate 9,113, forward strand.
CGAAGGGCAAAGGATTCGCGACGACAAAGTAGCGTATTGCATCTTCAGTAAGCTAACGCTGCTCGAGAGTCCCAAGCTTACATTTCCACAGAGCGAGCGCGGCCGGCCAGATCGAGGCGCAGTCGGCTCTCGCGTCGCGATTGCTACGTCGTTGCTCCACCTACACTGATGACATGTGCACCGGCATTCGAAACAGCCCTCTCGAGACTTTATTCGAGTCCAATAGACGACTTTATAGCGCGATAGACCGTCGTGACAAAAGTAGAGCTTACCTCTGTAGTGGCGTGAAGCAGCGGCTTTATGTTCGTTGACGCCGCGTCGAGAACGACGAAATATACCCAAAAAACATTAAATATATTTAATACAGCTGGCAGAAAGAAATACAAACATGGCAGGGACACGGACAAAGTAGAAGGCGCGCTACGAAATACATATACTTACAAAATACACTGGAAAAGACAACTAATTAGAGCTAAAAAACGGAAGATTGAGATGACGTCAACGCCGAAATAAGGCAATGCGCAGGGAAAGCAGCCGGCAAAACTGCAATAGTCCTATAGGCAGCTAAGGACGCTTTTGTGATCGCGGGCGTATAGCCGCGGCGACGTACGCCCCGTTAACCTGGCTAAAGAAAATTCTCGCCCCGATCGAGCGCATGAATGACTCTCTTCCACTTTCCTACATCTGCAGTAAAAAAAGAAAGAAAAGGGTCGCGGGCCTATAGTCTAAGCAATATAAAACACCATTAAGCCGGCTAAAAAAATTGGATGGTCGCGAGTCTATAGCTCGAGAGACATACATCCCTTTATAGCCGGCTAAAGCACATTGAAAGGTCGGAGGCTATAGCTTTGGGGACATAGAACACTATTGAGTCGGCTAAAGAAAATTCAATGGTCGCGATTCTATAGAATTAGGGACATACACCACTTTATAGTCGGCTAAAGCACATTAAAAGGTCGGAGGCCTAAAGCTTTGGTGACATAAAACACTATAGAGACGGCTAAAGAAAATTCAATGGTCGCGAGTCTATAGATCTAGGGACATACACCACTCTATAGCCGGCTAAAGCACATTGAAAGGTCGGAGGCCTATAGCTTTGGTGACATAAAACACTATAGAGTCGGCTAAAGAAAATTCAATGGTCGCGAGTCTATAGATTTAGGGACATACACCACTCTATAGCCGGCTAAAGCACATTGAAAGGTCGGAGGCCTATAGCTTTGGTGACATAAAACACTATAGAGTCGGCTAAAGAAAATTCAATGGTCGCGAGTCTATAGATTTAGGGACATACACCACTCTATAGCCGGCTAAAGCACATTCAATAGTCGCGAGTCTATAGCATTAAGGACATACATATTTCTATAGCTCGCTAAAGAATATTGAATAGTCGCGAGTCTATAGCTGCATAGCCGTAAATTATTCTATAGCCAGCTATAGAAATCGGAATGGTCGAGATTCTATAGCTTTGAAGACATAGATTTTTCTATAGGTGGCTATAGCGTGTTTTATGGTTTCTTATGGCTGACCATAGAGGGCCATAGAAGGTGATAGCTCACCATAGGATTTTCCATAGACGTCCATAGACCAGCTTCGTATAGGATGGTCCTGCCGATACCTCCACGTACACAACTCTCGTATCGAACTGCGCTTTCAATACGTCGATCATATCTAGATCGCGTTAGGCGGAGAAAGGGAGAACGGGACTCGATGCGGCCCTCTCTTTGTGGCGTCGCAGGGGCGGGACGTGCGGGCGCGGCGCCGGTCGGTGTCTCTTTTGCGTGAGTGATCGCGCGGACGCGCGCTCCGCGCCTTAGGCGTGGGGCTGGCTAACTTTGCTTGTGGATTGTAGAGCCTGTATATACTGTATATAACGCGTTTTCGGTTTTTGGTTTTGTTCTGAGTCATGACTACCACTGTTGTAAATAAAATTTTCTAACCAGACCAGTCACCTTGCGAGATTTGGGTCGTCTGTATGTTAGTATCCGTTTGTGTCCAGCTATACTTCGTTTCACCTTAGGTTGTACCGCAGCGAGGCTAGAAGCGCGAGTTCATAGCGTTTTGGCAGCTGCTCTGAAGTCACGAGAGCTTGTGCCGCCGAAATGGGCTCCAGAGCAAGGAGCTCGCGCTTGTAGCCTTTCTGCGGTACATCATAATGTGAAACAGAGTATAGACCTTTTCTGCAAGGGCGCCGCCATCTTGAATCGACGTCACTTCCAGTATGGGCGAAAACATTGTTTTGCCTTTGCCACGCCAATATAAGGCATTCAGGATATAAGCGTAACCGTCACACTTTCTTCGTTTTGCCTCCCCTTTATTTTTTTACTATTTGCAGGGTGAAACATTGGATTATTTTTCGTCGCCCATACCGGATATGCCTATTAGGTGGCTGGGGACTAGAGTACACAGAAAAGGTCTATAGCAGGTAGGGAAGGCAATGGCGCTACTTTCCCAGGATCCAGTGACTTACTTGGCAGAGGTACCCACATCCTCGGATCAAGCTCCTACCAAACGTCTGCAAAGAACGGCGATCTTGATGGTGTGGAACTCTCCGCCGAGTCACATTCAGGACTACCATACTCTGTTCAACCTTAAGCTGAGACTATACTTCGTTTCACCTTATGTTGTACCGCAGCGAAGGCCAGAAGCGCGAGCTCATAGCGTTGGCACGCCGCTCTTAAGTCACGAGAGCTTGTGCCGCCGAGATGTTGCCCCAGAGCAGAGATGCTCGCGCTTGTGAGCCGTTCCTGCGGTACATCATAAGGTGAAACAGAGTATAGAAGCTCCACCATCAGCGCGAGCTTTCTGACCGTGTGAACGCGCAGTCATGCGCAACCAAAGCACTACCGAAGCCAGCGAGCTCACGCTGAAGGCGGAGCTTCTAAAACGGGGGTTCGTGCGATTTGGTTGCTCATGGTGTACAGGGGGAAATGTGCGCGCGCGGTTACAAGCGGTTACAAGAGGGCTCAACACACTCAACACAAGATAACGGCAATGTGTGAACCAGCTTTTATGCAATACTCTTCGAAGAAGTCTCGAAGGAAATAAAGGGAAGTGAAGTGAATGACGAACCTCAAGGTCCCCTAGAATTCGACACTGTAGTTGGGATTAGCATCAATTCGAAAAACACGCTACGCTGTCCATGAGAAGCGCAAGTTCGCCTGCTTCTTGCACAGGAGTTGCGATGATATCAGAACGCCGAGCCCTCTATTGGCTAATTAAAAAAAAAAAATAGTGGGTAGGCCTCAAGGCATCTAGCATTGGGGTCTACCCCTATCGTTTCATTCAAAGCCAATCAGAACTCGCGTGTTTCTGACGTCACCGCAACTCGTACGCAAGAAGCAGATGACTTGCTCTCCGTATATGCCTTTTCCGTCTACCTTGTTCTCAGCCACATAGTCCACTTATTTAGTAAGGCGGAAAGAGAAAAAAAGAAAAGCAAAACAATGCAACCTGGAGCGAGCAAAAAAAAAAGATAGAAGAGGCAAATCAGGAAGGATTGACAGTCGTGATAAAAGAGCGAACACCTTCCAGTTGCCTGTTGCTTACAAAATCATTATTTTTTCCTCCATATCGGAAGTTCCAACAATAGACCATTTGCTGTATTACCCAAGCATCAAGGAGAATGCAGGGATTGGTGTTCCACGCGCCGCACGCCACGCCTTCCCCGTATAAAAGATTCGAAGTAAATAATCAAAATAAAGCGTTGACAAACGCGCGTGCAAGATGCCATTTGTTTTAGGTATTTGCTTTAGAAAATTTACTACTGCTGAGGCCAGCACGTGCGGCGCGTGGAACGCCAATCCCTGCATTCTCCTTGATGTAGGTAATACTGCGATAGGTCTATTCAAGATAGCAACGATTACACGGAAGAGAAGTATACAAAAACATATCTCGTAACGTCTTCGATCGTTGAACAGGTCAACCAGAGCAAGCTGCTGGAAATGGAGTACGACTATGAGGCCCAAAGAAGATCGCTGTCTCACCCGCCGACATTTTCGAGTGCTCTTTAAGCTCCACGGACCCTACGTGTGTAGCTTTTTCCTGTGCTGGCAAGTACGTTTGACCCTGCAGGTGGCAGCGTTCCAGGGCATGACCTTTTTTATTGTTTTTCTCGCAGCATAAGAAGAACATATTTTCGTCACCCGAAGCACATGTGCTACACACTGGACCCCGAGCAGTATCAGAGCCCTATAAGCAGGAACGGCTTTTTGAAGTGCCGGTCACCGTGGACTTGGGGTGCGTATACTGCAGAATTACTTTTTGCCGGACTAGATAAAAATACTGGCGCTGCTATTTTTCCCGTCGAGCAAACGAAGAACCAAAATACGCCGAAACACGCTCGAGAATGATTTGGTAAAGAAACCTCATGGACTGGGGAATCCGTTTTTCGCTGGGTTCCTGAGCACGACGTTTTAATGGCTCATCGTTCAAGCCCGTGGTATTTTTGGGACCCATAATGAATTTTACTCTCGTCATTCGCTGGATTCTGTTGATTTCAGTAATTGGTTTTCCATACGCGGCACGGGGAATTAGGTTGGCGCAATTTGTTTTGTTTGTGTGTTACGGGCTAATGTCACACGCTCTTAGAAATTGGGAGCGAACGTTCCCGCAAAGTACACGAGAAAGCCAATCGCTCTATAGTCTACGAATAAAGCTTGAAGAATGACGAAACTGGTAATATGTTTAGACCTAAAAAAAATATCCTGCGCTGTTTCACTGGGCATAACGTTTTCCCAGACTAAGTGCCAGAGAGCAAACAGTTTTCTTCTAAAGCCTAAACATGTCAATGGCCTCGTCATTAATCGAGCTTCCCCCGTAGATTAGAGTATATCTCGTTCTCCCACGCGCAGAACTTATGCTACGTATCATGACGCCTCTAATCCGACTTGGAAGGAACTTTTTAGGGGCCAAGCTCCTTAGGGTCTAGCCTTGTCCGTCCGTCCGTCCGTCCGGCGTCCGTGCTCACATCGATTGCCATCCCATCTGTGTCCTTAAAAAAAGAAAGAAAAAATGTTTCCGCAGTCGACAGGATTCGAACCTGTGCGGGGAGACCCCAATGGATTTCAAGTCCATCGCCTTAACCACTCGGCCACGACTGCGGGACGTGTAGGGAACTCTGAGATGTGGTAGTAACTTGAGAGCTGGGGATGTCATGGATGAAACGTTGCATGTAGCCACTCAACGTCTATACAGGAGAGGGCGCTGCGGTCAAATGCGTATATAATCGCGTTAAACTTTGCATGCATTGGCTCAACGTTTATAGACGAGAGGGCGCTGCGGTCAAATGCTCAAATGCGTGTATAACCACGTTCCATACCACACATTCTCTTTCTGACATGAACCGTTGACTTAAGCGGTGGAGATGCGTTCCCACGGCTTCTATCGGATTCAAGCTGATCCGCTAGAAGAACCACTGGCTCTGCATTTCACCGACCATAAAGCAGTAATAATGAAGTCGAAACGCAACCCGGAACTCAGCACTACCTATGAGCGATAAAAAACAAATCAGCACCATCAGCACTAGCTGTGATCAATAAAACCAGTAGCATCAGCACCACCAGAGCTTCGCCCCAATCAACATCATTCACCACGTGGAGATACGGTCATTTTTTTGACAGACTCAATCTCGGGAAAATTTATTATGCCGTGAAACTAACATAAATTAATTATCAGGCTTCTGTCGAAAAAAAAATCCTTATACAAAAAAAAAAAGACCGTTGACAAAGAAAAAGCTTTTTAATTTTTTTTGTCTCAAGTTGCTTTTTCCTCTCTCGAAGCGACCGTTAGCGTGAAAGTAACTAGCTCAGTTTAGTTGTGAACGCTACCAACAAAATGACGACTATGTGGCGGTGTAGCCGCCGGCCACGGCAGTAGCGTGGAACACTGTTGACGACATTCATCTAGACATCGTTCTCAAGAAAACCACGGAGAGCGTGCTGAAACGCTAGAGATCTGTCTCGAACCACCACTATTTTCCCAGCCGGGCTTCCATTTCGTTTCTGTCGCCGAGGGCAAGAACGTTGGAACTTGTAACAGTTGGAAAGTTGGCCGAAACAAAGTAACGCTGTGTGACAGTGTGAGTAGGTCCCGAGGAGAGGAGTACCCCGAAGAGACAAGCGAGAAGCACGAACGACGACACGAGAAAGAGCATGGTTCGTCGCTCTCACGTGGACAACTCCTCGGTGCACCTTCGAAATTTATTATAAAATTAAGTTTTTTTTTCAACACTTTCGTTCATCTTGATCTTTCACACCAGCAGCATATTAAACACAACTATCTCCGGGCCAGGAATATTTTCTTTTTTTTCAGTCGGGCGTGCTCGAGTTGCAACACAAAGTTTGCTAGATATGGTGCCTCAAAAGGAACAAAATAGAAAAAAAAAAACCTTTAAAAAATGTTTATTTGCGTCTTTGGACTCATGACCGAAATACAGCGATGAAATCACCATTATAGGTTTTTTCATTTAATACCCTATTTACTGTCCCTAAATTCAACTGATGATCTATAGTATAGTTGTAGAGGCAACCTAGGCAGCGACCAGCCAATAGACCTATTGCTAAATTATTCAAGCCTCAAGGAGAATGCAGGAATCGGTGTTCCACGCGCCGCACGTGCTGGCCTCAGCATTAGTAACTTTTCTAAAGCAAATGCCTAAAACAATTGGCATCTTGCACGCGTGTTCATCAACGCTTCATTCTGGACTATTTACTTCAGAATCTTCTATACGGGGAACGTAGTGCGCGTGCGGCGCGTGGAACATCAATCCCTGCATTCTCCTTGATGCTTGGGTAATTTAGCAATAGACCTATTGCAGTGTACTAAGCATCAAGGAAAATGCAGGGATTGGTGTTCACCGCGCCACGTTGCAGCCTCAACAGTAGTAACTTTTCTAAAGCAAATACCTAAAACAAATGGCATCTTGCACGCGCGTTCGTCAGTGCTTTATTTTGGTTATTTACTTCGAGATCTTTTATACGGGGAAGGCGTGCGCGTGCGGCGCGTGGAACACCAATCCCTGCATTCTCCTTGATGCTTGGGTAATACAGCAAATGGTCTATAGGTATATTCAAAGTTACACCAAAGAACTGTTTAAATTTCGAAGCAGAAAAAGAGAAGAAAGCAAACACGCAAAGACTAGAGCTTGCGCAGAAGTGCGCGCTTTTGGCTCGTGCCGTTCGGCGGCGTCCCAGGTGTTTGGAGGACGGTGCCACAGATGGCTAGCATAGAAGGAACAACACGAAGGAGGGAAGAAAGTTAGATCGAAACTAAACTGAACATAACAGTAGTGTGTATATTATACAACTATGAACTGTTGTGATATCTAAAGGTAATATCTAGTATAAGGGAGATAAAAGAAAAAAATTGTTACTCAGATATCTGCAGCGGCTATCTACTTTCATGGTCCCTTTAAACATCGCTTCATTTATGTTTCCAGGATAACGTTATACTGAAGTTAACACAAGTGAGAAGTAAAATACACGATGAAGCACGACACCTCGGAATGTTCAGGAACATTTAGGGCAGCATTGTGCGCCAAGTTGTCTAGCATCCTTTATAGTATCTGATACGCCCGAGTAACTAAAATTGGCGCTATTCTTATCAGTCTGAATTTTAACTGTGTCAATGGTTTTAATAATACTATTTTTGTTAAGACACTGCATTTAACATTGAGCGGCGAAAGGAAGCAACATTCAGTAGTATTGGCCGCCTGAAACTTCTTAGGTGTTAAAATACGCATTGTGTGCATTGACAACGTTATTCGTAAAATCTTTATTGGAATCACTAACACAAGTTCGGTTACTGGGTGCATGGAAGGTGTATTTCTTTGCCTACCGACACAAGTAAAAACAGCAAAATTTTGAATTTCTTAGTGTACGCCGATAAAATTAGCTGTAGTAATTGTTATTTTATTACATCAGTCGTAATTTTAGGCCCCTAGACAGCTAAGGCTGGTTCTGACATTTGCGTCTGCAGGTGACCGACTTCGTAACGACTCCCCGTGTTCCATTATGACGCGTTGCACGGGGTTCTGGTAGAGCCAGTCTGTGAAGGGCCCTTGGACGCTTTCCGTCCTTAACAAGACTGAAGGTTTTGCAGTATTTGCGTGATCAAATCTCGTGCTCTGTACGAGAAATGGTTGCTCGAACGTTTTCAGAACTATTTGAACCCCATGGCGAACGAATAATGCATTTACGATCAGGAAAACTACGCGCACCAGAAAAGCCAGGGTTGCGCGATAGATGGTGCCAGTGTGCTATCTTGTCGTAAGCATTCATAAGCGGCCTTAACGCACTAAGCGCAAATGTCCGAGTCGCCCTTTATTCAACCGAATGTATCCACAGAGAAATATTGTGTTGTAGCATCCCTATCAGGTTCGTTCGTTTTTGCATTCTACGTAACGTTTAGACGTGGGGACTTCAACAGGTAACGGTATGACTTTTGGGGTCACTTACATCTGGTAAGTTTGCTGTAACAGAATCAGAAAATGAGTTTTAATATTGACGGATGCATGGTCCTGTACTACACATTTGAACAAAATTTTGATAATAATGTGTAGGTTGGAGATTCGTGCAAGAGTGCATTTCGGTGCGAGGTCCACAGTTTAACAGTAAGACACTGGGATTTTTGTTAAGAAATGCGTAAAATTTATTCGTTGACAAACCCTCCCTACTATGGTAAATTCTCCGAAATAATGATGATAATAATTAGGATCCATCTACGTTCTAGAGTCTCGCACTGTTGATGTACGTCGATTTTTGTGTTAGCCTGTAGGTTACAGGAGTAAACAAATTTTCGAGGTGAACCGTAACCACAGGGCTACCGTTTTGACTAAACTGGAAGAAAAAAACAAAAACAAATATGAATCTACCGACACCGCATCGCATAAGGAGATTCTGACGATGATGATGGCTCAAACAACTAAGGATCTACAGAAAGGAGGTATTTTCTTTTACAGAAATTAACTTCACGCCAAAACGTAAACCGCGTACGGGAGTGGTGTTTCACCTTGCATGTACTCTCCTCCCATTTTGATCAGGTTGCTGTAGGAGTTTCGACGCTGTGTACGTTCATCTAGAACACCTCAGAAATGTTGGACGCCGTAGAACCCTTTTACTTTGGTACCTTTTTCCTTCAGAACTGTCGCTGATCGTGCACTGGATCACGAAGCATACCATAGCCATAAACGACACGGGGAAGTTCCCTGTGATCGTACATAGGCCCCAGACGTGCCCGCCGGACAAGCTCTCTGCCGTCGTTGGCGACACTGGGTCCAGCTACGTGCTGTCTGTCACGCAGGTACGGGAGCGTGACATAACGTCCTTTTGTCTCTTTTTGGGTGGGGAGTGTCAATTAAAGCGGCATTGCCGGCAATACTGCAAAATAATTTCGTCAAGAACACTGGTATCCTAAAGGAGGTTACATACTACAAGGTAGCGTGTTTCGTTTTATCTATATTGGCCACGACATTATGCCGTTAAGCACGCTGAAGTGAAGAAAAAAATCATCTTCTGTGTGTATTGACTTGAAGCGCAAGCTACAGACGCCAGATAAAAGCCTTAGAAGGGACTGATCCAAGAGCAATGAAAGAAGCTGCGTCTTAAAGTTCAAAGTTAACACTTATTTCGAGGAAATGACCTTGCCAGGCCACCAGACAAAAATGTATCAATCGTTAACTTGACTGTGTCAGGAACTCTGATGAAAAGCAAGTACTACATTAGTTTCACAGTCAGTTTCAACCATTCAGTCTTCGTCCATATCCCTTTCCCACGTACACAGTCGCCGTTCGCGAACACTGCGTCGCAGGAGTCCTTTGTCCGAATGACAACGAGCAACTTTTAGACGACAGACTGGCTCTGCCAATATCCTGCACGGCAGGTTTAATGTTGTCTGAAGTTTAAGCATAACGCCATGAGGACACGACGATCTGGCTTTGTCACAAGTCCTGACGCGTGTAGTGCAAGGGCAAACTTAGCAGTTGTCGCTTTCTACGATCGGGTGGGGTTTCAGAGAACACCATGGCAACAACACTGGACGAGTGCTTCCGGCGAGTGCACTGACTGAGAAAATTTCGTCATGCACGTGTGAGAACTCTGAACGAACAATTCCTCTACGGGTAATTCACAGCAATAACAAATTAAATACTTGAAAAAAAAACAACGCTACAAAGCGTGGATACAATTTAGAAACACTCGTTATACGTGCATTGCCTAATAACTTCAAAATTTTACATCTACGCTAAATTATAGTTTAAACGACAGACTACTAATGAAACCTAAAAGTCTCCCTTCCTGCCAAAACAACAAAAACGCACTATGTTTTAAAAATGCACTTTAGATAACACGGAAATGTGATGCAGCACGTCTCTTACAGTACTGATATATTTATATCAAAATGAATAATTGGGCTAATTGGTGCAGTGAAAGAATAATAAAAATAATAATAAGAATAAAAATGAACAATCCAGTTCTAAGAAGCACTCGGTGTCGTCTTGTTCTGTGTCCCTGTTTTTGAGGTGGTTATTTTTTTTACTAACGTTCACGTTTTCTATGCAGTATACGTATTATGTAATGAAAATAATGTATATCGCAGTGATTGTAGAGCATTGTTCTTTTTGAAATAGGAAACATTTCATATTTTAAAGTTGAGTGTTTATCGAAATTTTTTTTGTACCGTACCGATTAGGGCGAAAGAAAATGAATAATTTTGGCTAATCAGAATCGAAAAAAAACGCACAAGAATTGTTTGCGTACACATTTTTCGATGGTCATAATTTCAAAATTCTTAAAGACGTTGAGTGCGATAAAGACCAGCGTCCGAAATCCTAGCCCCCAGCGATAAAAATGAGAAATAATAATCTCAAACGCAGGTTCTTGTGAAGAGAGGGGCTGCACATGAAACAATATTTTTGCTTTTACAGCACTCTTGGCATCGGTGTTCATTTTGGAGCTTCGTGACTATTCATTTCTGACGTACTTGCACTACGATATGTGCGTTAAAAACAACAACAAAAAAACGGAATCTTGCAAAAAGCGCAGCCCCCCTACTTTGTCATGGCGTCAGCATAAACAAACATGGCGGCGCCCATGGAACCGAGCAGACAATGGTCTATGGGTAGTGTACATTGCCAAAGACGCGCCGTATAATATGTCTGAAATACAAGTAGTTAATCTAAAATTGAAACGGTTGTTTACCTTATATTCGGCCAAAAACGCATTATATGAGTTATCAAGAGTGTGCGCAATAAACACGGAGTTTATTATTAACAGGTTATATTTAGAGACATCTTCCTTTTACGCCTAAAACTCTAAAGTACTTGATAATTAAATTATAAGTTTGCCGACGAGACGGCGGATATTTGTAGGAAATCAAACACAGAGCGTGTGCTCATTGAACGTTGATTCTATACTTCGTTTCACCTTATGTGCGAGCGAAGGCAAAGCTGGAAGCGCGAACGCGAAAGCTCCGTGCGTTCAGGCTTTGCTCGAGCGCGCGAGCTGGGGAGAAACGCAAAAAGCGCTGGTCTCGCGCTTCTATCTTTGGCTTCGCTCACAGATAAAGTGAAACGAAGATAGTCGTATCTAATTTCAGACATTCAGTACTGGAGACGTGCTTGTTTTTTAGCCATCAAGATATGTTGGTCCTAATTTAGTTTTTATTATTTCTAGGCCATTGACCTGAGACTATATTTCAGATTGGACAAGCATATTATTCCCCTTACAAAACTAGGTTTATTAGTAAAGTTTATTATTTAACCTCAGAACATAACCATGTTGAATCAACCGTAGACTGGGGTATAGAAGAAACATCAAAACGTAGAAGGGACAGCAAATAGACAGGACGACGTCTTAAACACAGCTAACTCGTTTATTTAGTCCACCTCCTTATAAAGTCTATAAGGAGGTGGACTATATAGTCCTGTCTATTTTCTGTCCCTTCTATGTTTTGATGTTTCTTCTATACCCCAGTCTCAGGTTAATTCATCATGTTTAATATTCACCAGTTCGCCTTCACCCTTACGATTTTTTCTCAGAACATAATTAGGGTGAATGCCTAATTACCTGAAGAGCTTGAGAATGGTGGTCTTGGTGGTAGTTGGAAGGGTGTAGGTGTCGTATCTTGTCTTGTTTGCTTTTTTCTACGTACATTGAATTATTTTCTCATCTACTATATACAAGCACAAAAGAGTCGCCACGTGTACCATATCCTGTAGTTTCGTATGCAACGGAAATATCCAAGAAACGCTCGCCGGATAAATTTTTGACAATTCGAAGTAATCTTGAAAACTACGATAAATTAAATTTTTAGAAAAAAGAGCCAGGTCACTTTACGTTTGTATTGGTAGAGTACCTGGCCATCGATACTGAACAGAGGCTACTCAGTCTTCATCCTATAGCCTGTTACGATTAATAAAAGGCGGCTTATCGTCAGCGTACTCTTCAGTACACTGGGTTAATTTTGCAGTTTTTTGATCCACCACAGAAGCCTTAAATGCTACCCTTGGTGCCTGCCTCAAGCTTGGACCATCCATTTGGGCTTCTCCCTGGAAGAAAGAGGCATTGCTATAGCAGAGCCAGCCGAGATCCCTTATAAATCTTGTACAAGATCATATATGGGAACATGGCTGCTGTGGCTTTCTGTATTTTTTATACTTTTGTTATATTATTTTTTTATATTTGAAGGATTGATAGTATAACGTAACTGAACTCCATTGATGGCAAATTTTTGATAACTTTGAACTTAACGGAAATGTCAACCAACTCCGATCCTGTTAGAAGACAATTCATCTTCCTTTGTCCCTCCCCCCCCTCTCTCTTGCTTTCTTGACTTTTCTCTGAAAATAATTTAGATGCAATACTATACCACACGAAATAGTACAGAAAATGAACGCCGAAGGTGTGCTAATATAAACTACCCCCCCGCCCCCCCCCCCCCGAAAATCATCGAAAATAAAATCTGAAAACTCGTAACTCAACTTATAGGACACAATAGATGAATTGAAAGACGCGTTCGCATTGCTAATTATGGTGTTCGTGGAAAATATGCAATTTTACAACCCTTAGCGTGGACGCCTGAACGTCAGCTGGTGGTCGGGATAAGTAAGTAGAAAGTTTAATTTCTGAGTAGGCCAACATCTGAGACTTTTCATGAGGGTCTCACTCTGAACAGTAATAGTGGTAGTCTTAGAGTAATTTAAGGAAACGTTGATACTCATCATAGCTGATAGCAACCCCTCGCATTTATCGCGAGGGGTTGATGAAGCTATCCCGCGATTTTGGCCAGTTAACTGACGTTACTTGTGGCATCTGTTCCCAGCAAACGGTAGACCGTCTACCGCCCCCGTATGAATCAAAGTGCACCGACTACCTGAAGGAAGGAAATCAACCAGCCTTCGGCGGATTTATGACCCACGACGTAAGTCACACGCGCATGCTTCTTTTGGTTTGCTCGATATCGGCGCCAAAGAGCCCTTAACGACAATGGTGCTGCTGACGCTTGATCTTTCCGTTGTATAGCGTGGATTTCTGTATTTTTATTTTAGACATGTCTGCAGAAGTGTTACATGACGCTGGAGGTTAAGCACTGTGGCTGTGCAGACCCCAGACTTGAGTTTGCGCCATCTTTCGGCACAAAGCTCTGCGTCGTGGAAGAAGCGGGTGAGTTGGTTTCAGAGCTCTCAGACTGA
>JAZHYW010000915.1:0-19808 GCA_037355805.1 Ixodes ricinus
TTAAGTTTGAAGGTAGGTTAGGGTAAGCAGGCTTGGTTCAACAGTAAATACAAGGATATGTTGATCATTGTCACCAGGGGCCATCACCGGCTTGTTAAGCCTGATTAACATGGTCCAATTCTGATTGTGATTTTCAGTTTCGATGTCGACCATCTCAGCTTCGGCCACTTCTTCCTTCCTTACCTTATTTCCGCTGTTTAAGTGAACATCTCAGCTACGGTTCACGCTTTTGCAACACGAGCGACGCCGCGATTGGAAATTACGAGCGGAATCTCATCATGTGAATCAAGCTTAAGCATTCATTCTGCGGCGTCTACGCGGAGTGAATCTCCGCATGTCACATTACTCACGCTAAGTTTAGTGGTGTAACAAGCCTAGGTAATTTTGCTGAGGCAGCTGAACTAGTAAAACATCGCCAGGAAGCCGTAGAATCAAGAATTCCAAACCGAAAAAAAAACACGGGGACTCACACCAACGCCGTCAAAATCGCGTTTCAATGGTTTGTTTATGGGCGACAGCGAGCTTCTTGCTCACACTCCATCGTGCATACGCGGCGGAGATCGCGTCCGCTATGGGAGCTCCGTGTTCTTTTTTGTTAACATGAGTTGTTCTATAGAAGCTGTTTGACTTTAATTTGAACTTGAAAAAAATGTAGTGAGTGTTAAATCAGTGCAGTTTTCACCACGCGTTTATCAAGCTCGGTGGACATTAATGAATAGATAATCGTCATGCCAAGTTGAATTATTAGCAAACATTTGTAACCAATTTTAAATATTGTTTTTAGGAGTCATGCTGAAATTGCAGTTTCAACGGCAATGACTATTAGCGGCCAGAGTTACTTAAATAATTAGCGAAATGGCGCCGATTTTTATATGTTTATGAATCTCTTTTTGGGTTGTTTCTCTGGATTCAAAACTTGCAGGCAAAAAGAGCGCATCAAGTCCTGCTTACAATTATGCTTCAAAGAATTGCGTCGTACTTTAAGTCACGTCGTCACATGTGTCATCAGGAAGGACATGCTGCCCAGTTAGTGACTACCTGTTTGAAACGACGACGCCATTGTTAAAAGCGTGATTGTAGACATGGCTTGATTCGCTCTTTTTGGCCGCTACTTTTAGGTGAAATACCTGAAAAAAAAACATTGCGTTTGCGGAAAGACTTTAAATTGATTTGGCGTCTAGTAGTAATATGACCCGTAAATCAAATCATCAAATAGTTAATTAAAATAATTTAGTTAATTGGTCAAAGCGCTGTGGCGATATTTAGTCATCTAAGGTACGCCGACCCTGATAAATACGTACACGGTGAAGACAAAACTCGTCTGTCACCACCAACGTAAAACGAATGTTTGAATTAATATCAAACACCTTCTATTTACCTGCCTGAACTCAGCAACCATTGCCTGCTGTGTGTTGATCCTAATATTTACGTCTCAGGGTGTTGCATTGCACTATTACCTAATCGTGATCTAAGCGAAGCCAACATTTATGCAATAACAATCCGTCAAGTATCTTAATAGCTAATTATTTTAATAGTTTTCGCAAACGTTTTGTCAAGGAGAACAGGAGGATATTCAAAATTGAGGTAACTTACACTCTTTAAAACGCATGCTCAACAGATAAGTGAATATTCAAACTCTAATATAGCATGGTGTACCAGAATGGCCGAAAGCCTTAGAAATGAGACAACAGTTGGTTCTGCACCATATAGAGCGACCCAAAGTGTCAATGATAGGATGCAGACATTCTCCTACGGATATCTACATGACTAGTTTCATTGATGACAAGGTTACACTGTTTGTTGGCACGTCCATTCATGGTATTCAGCAATTACTAAATAATTTAGAACGCCACGAAAAATCTAGTGATACCGACACTCAGAGCTTGGAATGGTGATGCAATTTCTAGGGTGGAATGCACCAATGTTTTCAATGATTCCTTAATTAGTTTACTCTTTTGACTTATCATTAGGTCGTTCTCCCCCTACTTTTCTAACGACTACTTCGCAATGAATCTATTTGCAACTAATTCTGAGTGCATTGTTAACACAGAAACCATATTCAACCTCTCGTATAGACTGCATAAATTCTAGGTTTTTAAAAAAACACTACAATGTATGCATTTATTCTTCTCGTGAGAAAATTTGCCTATTCTTTGGAAGAGGATAATTTACAGGACGACCGCAAAGTAGCCAAGATGGTTAAGTTCCCAAAGCAGGTGGTAAACAGACCCAACGTAATTTCTGTCCAATCTTACTCAGCCCTGTCCTACGTGAAGTTTTTGAACATGTCATTTACTTCAAATTTCTAAATCTTCTAAAAATAAAAAAACGTTTCTACTGCCACCAGAGCGGTTTCTTTAAAATTGTTTTCATCTTAAAGGGTAGCTACTAGTATCATTCTTTCGTGACATTCTTGCGACGTACTCCAGAAATACTTTCAAACGAGGCTTTGGCTGTGCACCCAGTACAATACTACTGATGTAGAAATTATTGTCTTGTATAAACTTAAGGTGATTTTTAAACATGAAATTGTTCTCTGGCGGATATACAAATATCCAGGAGAAAAGATCATTTAGGTGAAACGTTATAACGATCGACGTTTTGAAAACACATTGCCAGCAGTGATACATTAAAAACCCAGGATCTCTTTATTAATAGTATTCAAGAAGATATTGTATTAATGCTTCCAAATTGTTTTAATAAATATCTCATGTTAATGTTTCTCTTAAAGGGAAGCTGAAACACTTGTTTCATGAAATGAGATAGAGGTTGTTTCTAGAGCTAGTTTTATCCCGGAATCTGAATATCAGGTTTGATTCCACGAAAGATGTCGCCGAACGCGAAAGAACGCGAAAAACCTCTGACCAGTCATTACGTTAGAAGATGATCTTTGGGCCGCCAGGCGCGTGTCAGTCGGGGCCGCGCGTGCGATTGCAAGCTTGCTATGTACGCTCCCCGAACTAAAACTAGCCATGACGTATTTTTCTGTCCTTTTTAAAAGTAGCAAGAGCGCTCGTTGCATAGCCTTGATAGGCGCTGAAGATACGCGAAAACGGAGATTGGGAAAACTCATTTTCTGACATCACGCTCAGGGAAGGAGAACCTTCAGCTGTACTTTTAACGAATTATTTTTTAAAACCTCCATGCACCAAATAATAATAAAAACAATTATATTCAGTATTCTGGAGATCAACTAAAGTCGTTTTAAGTGCGTTTCCTCAAGTACAAAACCGCTTCAGCTTCCCTATAATCTTACTTATTTGCATACTTATTGAAATTGATAATGATGTAGATTACCCGAAACTCTGTAAAAAAGGAACATTTGGTGAAAGAAAAGATGGTGAAAGGAAAATTACAGAGGAAGAAGAACGTCTCAAACTCAGCTAAGTTTTAAAACATTTTTCTTCCTTTTATTTTCCTTCCACCAAGTTCCCCGCTTTTACCATAGCCTCGTGTATTTTACATCATGATCAACATCTACCAGCTCGCCTGCGCACTCTCTGGTTTTGGGTTGCAATTTCTCACATTAGAAGACTGCGACAAATCGGACAAGGTGCGATTTACACACGGCACAGTACAGAGCGACGTGTTTGCATGCGGTCGTGTTTGATGAGGAAACATTAGAAGCAGAAATGCTCTATTTATCAACGGTTACAACGAGAACACTAATACAAGACTAAGAACAGTCTGGAGAAGTTATCCCAACACGGAACAAACCTTATGAATTTGAATCACGTTTCGAGCGAACGAATATGATACCGAAATTAAAATTTAACCGCCACTTTGAGAACGCGTCATATTTATTGCTGAAACTCTTAACATCAACACAAAACTCTATTTAGGTCCTACCGCACTATTCTATTAGGTCGCTTTATTAAATTTGTGAAGCCTGAAGAGAGAGGGTCAAATTAACGCCACTCAGGACGGCGATTCTGCATGGAAGGGCAAACGTGAAACTTCTCCGCGAATCGTTACACAACCTACTATGCAGCTATACTCGCACTGAGCAAAGTGTGCGGTCGACCGGCAGGGCACATGCTTCCTAACTACCAACAAACCTACCTCGACAGAAGAGCGTACTTACACTGTAAACAGGAACTTCAAAGATGGGTATTCCGATATATATATATATCGCGCCGCCCGTATCAGACGGCACAATAGCACTTTGCGACGTTTCTTGGAACAACTAAACCGCACTCCACGACGCTCGAGACGATAGAAAGACAACCTTAATAATTTCAAAGATTAGCAGTCTTTGCACGCGAGCGTCAAACGGGGCACAGAGCCGCGACACCACTTTTGGAGGTTGCTCAGGCGGTCGATCGTTCCCTTGCACGACGATGTCAAGAGGTCTTCTTAGAGTAGCTTTAAAATCACTCCAGCACCAAGGGCATCGAAGTAGTTGACCGGCAGGGAGCGCAGGCACCATTCTCGGAAGCGAAGCTCCTCGTCCGCAGAACCATCACAGGCCAGCACTGGAGTCCGCGGTCGGCGAGAGGCGGCGAGTTCTCCCTCTTGCGCTTGCGCGCTTAGAGACCGTCCCGCAGCTGCGCGGACGGCAGCGACTGTGAGCAAAACCAGGCGCTCAGAAGCTCACTCATAGTTTCGAGAGTATTTGATCTGCCCGAACCTCGGCCTCTTCGACACAACGAGGGCTGCGAGGGAACGCGAATTGCAGAAATGTCAGAGCGGCATCAAGAGGGTGCAGCCTCCTATCGTGGTAGGGCTAACCTAGCGACATGAGGCGCGCTGCGGCAGAAAGGCAGACGGAAGTCCGCGCGCCGCGATCGACGGCAGCCCTCCTGCACCTCTCGTCCTCTTCATCTCGCTTCAATGCGTTTCCTGCCTTCCTGATATTTTTTTCCTGTCTCGATGTCGTTGACACTTTCGCATTGTTTCGGTTTCTTCGTGATGAATCTCACAGATTAGCTGGTTGAGCCCCGAAAAGACACCTATATTTTGCTCTTTATTCTTTAGCCAAATATGTTTTGACGGTCGACTTCGTTTCCCTCAAGATGCATTGAAGCGTTGGGGTTTTGTGTGCAAAGGGTAAGTATAAAGAAAGGATCAATGCAAAAATGTTTTTCTCGAATATTTGCCACAAGCGCCTACGGTGTTGGCAAGCTGTTCAGGTTTAGAAGCATGAAATTGAAATATTGAAGGCGAAAATTGTCAACTTTCTTCACTTTGAATTCATTTTGGCGCTTCCCCTTCCGATTCCGCGACATTCTGACGCTTTTAGATTTTGAACAACCAAAGGTAAACCACGCAGCTCGTCCACTGTATTGTAAGCACTAATCCCCTGAATTCAAATTCCGACACGCGTTAAAAAGTCTGTAGCGGAACAGCCGTCGCTCCAGTATGCCTTTTACTAAATTACCCAAGCACCAAGAAGCATGCTGCGAGGGTAGTTACACGCGCTGCACGTGCTGGCTTCTGCAACAGTAATATTTTTAAACAAATGCCTAAAAGAAAGTTGCATCTTGCACGCGCGTTCCTCAACGCTTTATTTTGGTTATTTAATTCGAATCTTTTATGCGGGGAAGGGGAGCGTGTGTGGCGGGTGTATATACATTCCCAGTATTCTCCTTGACGCTTGGCTAATACCGCTAGAGCAGCCGACATTAGAAGAGACCAACTTGAGCGTATCACGTGCGCGAGCGTCTAATTTAAAAACCATAAATTGCCCGAGAAAATTCAAACGTCATGCGAATATAAGAACAACATGCGACTCTGACGTGATGCAGCTGCGGTGGAGCTGCTGTCGACCTGGTGCCTGTGCAGACGTATCACTGACACGGACCTGGTTCCCTTGCGCGCGTATTGCCCACACGCAGTATGTACCTACACATATTTGTTTGTAAACTGTGTGTAGGTACTAGCTCGATGTCTGCCATGAACAACAATCTTGAGGGTGCGTATGGAATTTCATGAACGCTCGCTGTAGTCGCGCGATGACAGCGAGCGCTCAAATCACAGGGATCGCTTGACACGGATCTGGTTCCGGCGCGCATGCAGTGGCCACACATCGTGTGGGAACTGCGCTTTTGCACACACCTCGTGGGTGCTTGTTTGTACATAACGCGTTGTTGACCTTCGCCAAATATGCATAGCAAATAACAACGCCTCTTGCGGTGCGCGCGGCTGCGTGTTTAGGTAAGCACTTTAAGATGTGTAACAACTGCCGTTGATGTACGGCGACGACCGTGAAACGGTTAATGCCCATCTACAAATAAATACATACCACCGAATATACGGCTTACTCTTAATTTAAGAGGAAACAAACAGGGTTCATGGTGAGCTGTGGTAATTTTCAGTTTTATTTTTATCTTTACTCTTACCGAAAAGTAAACACCGCTTGTGGGATCTGAAGAAGAGCCTGCTCGTTTGAAAGCGAGCATTTTAAAGAAGCAGATATTTCAGGCTTCCATAGAGATGAGAATAGTGAAGTTCTAAATACCTTCACAAGGCGCTTCCAGATTGATGAGCGATAAGCCCTGTCCAACGACAGGCACATACCTATGTTTACGTACACTATCTTCTATATGTACAGTGCCAATCACACTTGTCTATAACGCGCGAGCGTGCGGCTTTCTCCGGGGAGCGCTACACTGGGGGCATTCGCGGAAACCAAAGTAGTCACGTGGCAAAACATGGAACGGCCCGCTCGAGGGGTATCCTGCCCGTACTCTATCAGCTGGCGGCTAACGCGGAAGGCTGCTCGCACGCTTTTTAAAAACATAATTGCTTGAACAATAAACAAACTGAAGCATGAAGCCGTATCGACGATGTCGTCATCAAAAAACAAAAATATATCATAAAGCACTTTACTTTTATCGCTTGTCAAGCTGATAGAGTGGAAGGACACCCCTCGAGCGGGCCGTTCCATGTTGCGCCACGTGACTAGCTTAGTTTCCGGGAATGCCACCAGTCTAGCACTCCCCGGAGAAAGCCGCACGCTCGCGCGTTATTCGCAACTCCAGCGCGCCGCTCGCCCTCCCGCGGACGAGTGGAGAACCAGAGGAACGGGGACGGCAGCCGCGGCGGCGGCGCGGAAGAGGTGGCAGGGGCTGTCGTCCTTGATGCATGAAGCCATTTTAACGAAAAAAGTGAGCGCGTTAAAATCGGAATTCTTGTGCTCCACCTCGCAACAGTGTTGCACGAAGGACCGGGATGTCTAATTTCATCAGGGACTTTTCCTATATCGCAGTGCTTCTCAAATGGGGGTCCGCAGGCCTTTTGGGGCCCGCGAAGGCATTCTAGGGGTCCGTGAAGCCCTGCCTCATCAGTCAAGCCCGGCAATAAATGTTGTTTTTTATTAGGTCGAGAAGAAATGTTTCAGTTTTCGGGCGTCGTGTGTATGTCAATAACAGAGGTCTACTTCACTCTAGCCCTTAGTTATATTCATTTATTAAACCATTATTATATTTAAGCTTTACTTTCCCCTCCCCTCACCACGAACGCGGTCCTCCATCATCTCCGCCGATCCACAAGGGGTCCGCGAAACATCGATGGCTGAGAACCACTGGTATATCGCATACGCTCCGGATTGCTGGTCTTGTGCATGACCGCCAGCTCGATCTGTGCTCTACATGATGGCAAACGCTCCCGATAATAATCTAGAGCTCTAGAGTTTGGCCTATGAAAAGTCTATTCTTTACCCTAAGTAAGAGAAAACTTGTCGCGCAGCGATATGTCGAGCAATACACGTCGGGAATGGGTTTGCGTTTTAAGGCCGTAGGAACATGACCATTTGTTCCAAGCACTTTTAAACGACAGAATACGCGTACTTGATTTCAGGTAATTACAAAATAAATAAAGAAATGCCCGAAGCATTTTAAGCGCGCCTGTGTTAGCCAGCCGTTCGTGACGAGAGCTTAGAATGGGCAGTTTTGGCGAGAGGGGCCACAACGCTGCAAATAACACGGTACTAAAAAAAAAACAAAGTACGGTATATTAAAATATGCATTTTTGGTCGAGCTATAAATAAAACCCCTCAACCCCTAAACACGCCGATTATGGTAATAGGCAGTTTTACCATAGAGTCACCGCAGGCTACCGTTGGCTACCGCGAGCAAGGCAACGCTCCTGGCACGCGCTGAACATTGTGCTTCAAAGGCGCCGCGCGAGCCTCCAGTTGTAATGCCACACCGCACGGTGGCCTGCGGTAATAAACTTCCTATCAATAACCAGAGAGCAGTTTGATCACGTGTTGCCATACACTAAAACCGAGACGGTGAGCAGCGAGTTGCGAGCCTGTGACACGAAGGCATCAATACTGTGAACGCTGCTCTTCCGAAGCTTGACGGTCACCATGCGCGGCTCACTTTTTAAAGCTCTAATGGCCAGGCAAGGCGCAAACACGATATCTTCATCACCCTCAAAAATATTCTGCTACAAACAGCGACGTAGCCGGTGCGTAAAACGCGCTCGCCCACCACAAAGCTTCGCAAGTCGAGGTTTCTGCAACTTTTAAATATTAGCATGCTCATTTCGCTAACGCGCCTCAACATCTCCGTCACCTGTAATATGATCCTGCCCTAACCACTTCGCGTTAGCAGACAAATAAATCATTTTTAGCGCACTGTCCAGCGTCAGCGAGCAGGCGCACGGGAAACCCTGGAGAATCTATCCCCGTTTCTTCCGCCATCTTGGAACTACAGCCCCGCCACCTATAGGGCATTGGAGTTGCGAATAGACAAGTGTGATTAGCACTGTATCATTGTGCCCCTCCCCCTCCCCCCCCTCCCCAAAAATAAATAAAAATACAACCTGCTTTTTTCTTGTTATTATAGCAAGAATTATTTACGCACATTCAACGCTCGTCACCCAGGCCAATGTGGCGCTGGCGGTTCGAACTAGATCCCAAAATTTTTCCAGGAACCCTTATATTATCTAAATTTATAACTTATTTTCTGAAATTTTCAGTAGGAATATGGGCCCGATTTTCGTTCGTTTAACTGGCGTTCTAGAATTGCACGATGCATTAGCTGTCCCTCCGTCCTTTTTCCCACTGAAGTTGTCAAAAAACCACTTTTAACGTTTGAATAAAAGTTGGGAGCGACCTTTGCCTTCAAAATCCTAGAATGCAAGAAATGCATTATAGGGAATTGGTGTGTCACGTGACGTATCTTTCCCCCTAAATTTAGAGGGGAAACTGAATGGTTGTACCGGTCACGTGCCGTCAAGTCACGAGACGTCGATTTCCCCCGCTGAATTTTGCGGGCAAACTGGATTGGTGTTTTGGTCAATAGACATGAAGTTTTCCGCTACATTTAACAAGTAAATGAAGTGGTGGATTGGTAACGTGACTTCAATTTTCCGCTAAATTTACCGGCAAAACTGAATTGATGTTTCGGCAACAAAACATGAATTTTCCCTACAAATTTAGCGCGGAAACTGGGTTGATTTATGGGACATGTGGCTTCAATATTCACAAGGTTATAGATCACGTGACATCAGTGATGTGACGCAACTTTCCAGCCATAATTAGCGGGGAAACAGAATTGGTGTATAGGTAATGTGACTTAAATTTTTCCGGTAAATTTTCCGGTGAAACTGAATCGGTATGTCTGTACCGTGACGCCAGGTGACGTAAAATCAATTTTTCAGCTAAATTTACCCGAGAAATTGAATTTGTGTATAGCTCTCGGAATAGCAATTTTCCCGCTGAATTTAGCGGGAAGTGCACGGACGGGTAAAGAAATTGTTTGGGATTGAGAGTACCATTAAAAAAAAAACTGTCCGGCGGGTGAGATGTTTAGCGTAATTTTTCCACACGTATTAAAGTTGTGTCTGCCAGTGTTTTGTTCGGTGTGCGTGTTTGCGTATAGGTTGGCCACTAGGCCGCAAACTTTTGAACCCTCATGCTGCACAGCGATGAAATTGACTGAGGTTTCAAGTGGTGGGGAGCGTGATGTAGACGCAGTTGTTCTTCAAAGTGAGTTTATTTAATGCTATGAGATCCTCGATATCTAGCGGTAGGTCGGTTGGAATGATGTCGTCTTATGTGGCGACAATGTCATACTATGTCCGGAGTGTAGTCCTCACATACGGCGCTCCGGTGTTGACATCAGGCTCCCCCACTGCGCAGTCACGGCGCACCCGCCGACATCGGGGCTTCCGTGAGGAAGCATCTAAGTTGACGTGCTTTTCTTTGTGCTTTATTTCTGAGGCGCGTCCGCTTTGATCCTGAGCGCCCCCGCCGGCTTCCGTGGCGAAGCATCGGCGTTGCTGTGCTTTTCTTTGTATTTTATTTCTCAGGCGGGCCCGTTTTGTACTTGAGCGGCGCGTGCTTGATGACGTATTTTCATGGCCATCTTTTGGGGCGCAACGTCGACGCCTCCTTTACGCGTAATGGGAAATATAAGGCTTTCGGCTTAATAATTGCAGGCTTTAATGTCGGTTAGTGCTGAAACTTTGACACCTGGTTCGGACCGCCAGCGCTATCTTTGAGAGAAGAATGAGCGCTTGGCTTAATTTTGCTTTATTCATTTTTAATTTGCACAAATTTTGGGGTTTTGTCAAACCCACAAAGCGTCGTCATTTTCGTGCAAGACATTGCCGGTTGACTTAGAACTCCGTGCTTCCGGCAATTTATCATTAAAGCGTGAAGCACGTGTAAGCGAGAATCGCGTCGCGTCGTGTGGCCAAGAGGCGTAAGCATAGGAAAGGGCAATGCCGTCCCTTCCTGTGATAGCGTCAGCGACGTTGCTATGGTTACGCCGCTTGGAGGCGCAATGTGACGCGAGTTTCGCTTACGTGTGTTACAGGCTTAACCTTTAAGAATGTATTGAGATACTCACCTTTCCACGAGGAAACAATTCAGAGTGCCAGTCGCGTGATTCTGGGACCGTCAGGCTGCAATGTATATTTCGCGATTCCTGCAAAAGCAAAACTTTTAATGATCGGATTGCCTCCAATATACGCTAGCAAGCGGGGCAAGAAATATTCCTAATTTTGAATCGCGCTCCGCTTGCCACTCCGCAATATCCGGTGAGCCTCTGCCTCGTGTAGCGCTTTTTTGTATATGAAGAAAAAAAATGGAGTGACATAGTTCTCAGTTAAAACACTGGCGGCACCGTTAAGCAATCAATTCAGGCATGAGGCTTTGTGATTGGCTGCCTTGTAAGAAAAACCATAATATAGTAATCGTGTTTTTTTGTTTTTTTGTTTTTTGATAGCAGCGCGAAAGAGTGCAGTGGTTAATTCACCCATGAAAGTCTCAACCATTGTTGGAAGTAACGCGTTAGAAGTTGGGGCGTTATCGATAACTCGTTACTTTTTTCGGTAACAGTGACGTATACCTCGTTAAATTTTCAAAACAGTCACGGGTAAAGTACTTACGTTATTTATTTCTAGTAACGAGTAACGTATAGTTACGTTATTCTTTATATTTCTTGAAGACCTGAAAAAAATATACAATTACATATTTTCCGTGTTTCCATACTTCGTTTTAGCTTCAGTCCAGACGGAGCAGACGCTAGGAGTTGGTTAGACGAAACGAACATCGTCAAAAGGGCACCATTCTGGTTTTTGTCATGTTGATGTACGTCTCCTTTCATCACTGAACTGATCATAAACAAAAAAAAAGCTGAGTGACTTGCGCTTTTGACGCTGCTCGATTGGTCCCATTAGCTCGTAGCGTCGGCTGCGTGTGGACTTCAGCTGAAACTAAGTATAGTCACCAAGTCATTAATAATTGAGGTTCTCTTATTTACCCTAAATATTTTGAATGCGTATTCCCCATGGAAAACTGGGGTCCCACTTTAAAGAAAAACTCAAATTCCCACGCCCTTTCCTTAGTGTCAAGGAACGCTTTCGCCAAAAAACAACAACGCTGTTACCGTCAATTTATAAATAAAAAGTAGCTCAAAAGTATGTGCGTAACTTTTTTATCCGTAACGATAACGCGTTCCTGCTATTTAGACGTAACGTAGGTCGGTAACGCGTTTCTTTATTTTGCAAGTAACGAGTAACGTATTTTGTTACTTTTCTTAGGTAACGCCTACAGCACTGGTTTCGCCCTGGTGAAATGATGAGCGACGTTACGTGTTCTTTATCGATAGACTTTCTAAAAATATCCCAGCGTAGCATGCGCCACGGTTCGGTCATGCCGAGAAGTTTGGGAACCTCACTCGCTGGCAGCCTCCCGGGTATATCAGCTAAATCAGAATATTCAATCGCAGGATCACCCAAGGGATGGCGTGTGGAGCAGCGTGCAGCATTACAGCACTGAAATGATGTACGAATTACACTCCGGTTTCCTGCAGACCCTATGACTGGGATTGCATGATCACAAATATAGTGAGCGCTCGACACCTTAAGGAGGCGCGCTGATCCAACTGATGTGCACGCCGAATGACTCTGTTGGGAGCCGCACCGCGGCGCCACTGTCTTGTCGCACGCATCCCATTGCTACTCCGCAGTCAATAAGTATGGGGTTTTACATTATGAACGCCGAAGGAGTTAGGCAGACATGAACTTGATAAGCCTTGCCTTTGACAAAGCAAGAATGGCATAGCTTATTATGTTAAGCGCTGTACGATTCCTTCTTGGGCTTTCATAATGAGTAACGCAGCAATCTGGTTGGGTGCGGAATGGTAATGGGAAGCGTGCGAGAAGACAGTGGCTCCACGGTGCGGCTCCCAACAGTCTATTGGCGTGCACATCAGTTTGCTCGGCGAGCCCTTTTAGGTGTCGCACGCTCCCTATAGGACAGGGTTCTCACACACGCGGCCCACAAGCATCGCTCGGCTGCGAGCCCCCGTTCCCACGCCTCGAGCGCCACATGGGCCACAAATAATAGTTTTATATTGTCCATTCAGCTCCCCTCAAAAAGGAGCTCTGCTGTGTTCACGCATTTTTCACTAATTTTTTTTTGGACCAAATATTGGTTCGTTTAAATATTTGCTTTTCTACCCTTTCTCATGTGTTTTAATCGGAATGGCAATATCACTACTAGGGTATACGAGTACGAGCTCTTGCTCAAGGAGGCACCTCGGCTGCGTGAACTCTTGCACTGCAGGAGCAACAACCAAAGACAAAGCTATGAGCTCGGTCTTCTACTTGTCAAACAATATCTTAAAAAAGTATTTTCTTTTAATGGTCATATGAGAATTGTCATAAAAGCCAAAACTGCCGTACGAACAGATATTTATTCAATGCATGTTGAGCCTAGTGTCTTGTGCGACAGGGCAAGAATGGTGTGCTTGCTCTCGTTCTACTAAGAAGTGCCAGTACTGTGGTATGGTGGTGCTCGAAATCTTTTTTTAACATGAGGCGTGGGCCCAAAGTAATCGTAAATGCAAATAAAAGCTAAAGAAGCAAATCAATGAGCTTACAAAAATCATAAGGTTTATTGTCTAAACACATTTTGGGGTGTCGCTGGGAAAGTCAGCTGGTTTGTAACATAAAACACCAGTGCTGTTTGTCTGTTTATTTTTGGTCCCAAAAATATCAAAATATTGCCCCCCCCGCCTCCCCCCACCTCCGTTGATTCTCATCCTTTCGGGGTGAGCTATCTGGCCCCCACACTTGAATAAGTTTGAGACCCCTGCTATAAACCATGGCTCATTGGTTTTTCTACCCCAAGCAATTGTTTCAGGGGTGGCTCAACCACTTAGCTCTCCTAACGATTATCTTGGTAATATGTTCGAAAGGTAAAGCTTTACGCTAGATTATGTAAATAAACGGGCCATTTTCCTAAAAGAAAGGACGAGAGGGAGAGAGAGACAGAAGGAGAGAGAGAGAGAGAGAAGAGAAAGAGAAAAATATTTCTTTGTCACTACCGTGTCCGGATCTCCGTTTTGACGATACCTATTCTCGCCGGGCAGGTTTTTAACGTGTTGAACAAGGAGGAGCCGGAGCCTGGTCTCAAGCTCCCTTGCAGTGTTGGCGCATTCTTTCCAGCCTCGAGGGCGTTTGTACGGAGGGACGGTGGAAAGGAAGGAGGTGGCGTGATGTGGGGGCGTTGGGACATTACCATAGTGAGGGTGTGTTGGAAGGCTAGCCGGTACAGTGGAGGCGTAGTGTCGGACCGGGATGTCCTTGTAAGAAGGTGGGGCAATGAGGCGAGATGAGGGTTTCTGTTTGCGTCCCCCTTATGAGGGTGGTGTCGGCTCGGCCGAATCCGCTCGTGACCTGAAAGTCCAACGAGCCTGAATGTCCAGTCGGCCGTGCGACAGGCGAGACGGAATGTCTAACGTGACGAAACGTCCAATCGAGACAAATGTCCACCGAGCCTATGTCCAACGAGACGAAAGGTCCAATCAAGTCGGAATGTTCGACGGGCCTGAATGTGCAACCAGACGAAAGATCAAACTCAGGCGGAATGACCAACGACCCTGAATGTCCATCCAGACGGAATTTCCAACCAAACTGAATACTCGACGAGATTCGAATACTCGATTACTGATACTGATAGTTATGGCGTTGTTTCGGTACGTGTTTGTTTCGTTACCTGGCTTTTGGGTGCACGGCTATTTTCATGCTCCGTTTAGTTCTCGCGCTGATGTTGCCTTTGTCATATCACGGGGGAATTGTGTCAAGGGCTTCTGAAAGCTGGGCATTTGGAAAGGGGGAAAAAATCCAGGGGCTTTGTGGCGGGGCATTTGACACGAGGCTTTTGACAGCGTGTGCTTTCATGCACAACTCCGATCGGTGTCGCGGTGTAGCATGTGTTAAGCAACAAGTTTCAGTTTTTGTCTTGAATACGCAACGATGACGCGTGAAACGGCTGCCAACGATGGCTTTGCTTCTGTTGTTTCCGCTCTGCCGTTTTTGGTCACATGGCATGCAGCAATCGCACCAAGGCTACGGTACGCGCCCAGGTATAATAAGGAGGCTGCGATCGGATTTCAACTGGTTGAAACTCTCTCACACAGTCGCTGCAACAGTGCGACCGCGATTTTAGTCGGAAGAGCGAAAGGCGTCGCACTATTTTTCGGCAAATATTGCAACTTGGGAGGCGGGCTAAGCCATGTTCGGCGATTGAACCTTAGATATAAGGCGATTGCTAATACGATTGCTAGACAAATGCACAGCTGGCAGAGAGATCAGTGTAATTCGCCTCTTCTACACACGCAAAAAAACAACAACAAAAAACGTGATGTTTTTAATATGATATTTAGGCTGGAATGCAGACTATTGGTACATCCGGGTGTTAATTTTAGAGTTTTTGCCGGCGGATTCGGGACATTTTGTTGATCTGTCGGGATTCCGCATTTTCTGTCAAACACCGCCCTCTTCTAGGTTAGAATAAAACAAGCAGTAGTTCTTTTGTTGCCGACAAAGATTTGAAAGCATTGTTTTCTTCGCATTTGTTTCCTTACTGACTAAGTATTTTTTATCGGTTTGAACCAATGAACTTTCACGCCGGCAGTATTGTCTTCACTGCGTTAAGCCGGGTGTTAAAAAATACACTATTATAACTGAATTCCCAGCTCCTTCACCTCGCGGCACCTTGAGAAACGCCGGCTGTCCTTTCTAATTAAGTTCTAAGAAAGAGACGTTTTTGTTCTGGTATAGAAGATAGCAGTTTCTTAACATATCGTACTAGGTGCTGCACGAAAGTACCTGATGTTCAAATTCCCGTGGAAAAGCACTCCGGTTTTCTTGCCCCGCTTTCAAAAGCCCCAATTTCAGAATCCCCTTACGCGAATCCCCCGCATCAGGTTGCCGGGTCCTCAGCACGAGGGTGGAACAATCTGCTTTTATAATATGCAGCAAGTGTAAACACGCGCTTGTGAAACTTAATCATGCCGTACTTTGGATTCGATTAAGGAATAACTGGATAAAGTTTCACGTTCTTCAGGCGTTACACATTTTCGTCTTGTGACGTTAGAAGTGAGAAGAAACAGGACAGATGGGTCACTGGCGAAACATTTAAAGTTACAGTTTTATCAATAAACATCAAACCGAAGCCTTCATTATCACTTAAGCACGCGCGGATTTACACTTTAAATGAAGTGGGTTTTGTGAAAACAGTTAACCCGCAGCTCATGATGCCATACTTATCACGTACAGCACCAAACACTAATTCTGCTTACGTTGTTTAACAAATATTTGTATCCATCTAGGTAGATGAAGGTAATACTTCTACGTCTGAGTCTACCTTTATGACAGCGACGTGGATCGCTGGTCATGATTATTTGTGTAATTGGCCACTCGCACGTCATTCTAAGTTGTTCTGCGGTTCAAGTAAACCTTAGTTTGTTGTTTTTCCACTTAAAAAAAAAAAGAGTTCAACACCTAAAAAAAAAAAAAAGATCTGGACATGAACTATGACGTATTTTTATTTCGTGAACCTGAATACCACGTTCATTTTGCCCGACGATGCTGTCGAACTCGAGAAAACACGAAAAACCTCCGACCAGTCGTGACGTCATGCTAGGATATACGGGCCGCCAAGCGCGTGTCGCTCGTGTGGGGAGGGCAGGCAATTGCAAGCTTGCCAAGTATATTTCCCGGCACTGACACCAGTCGTGACGTCTTTCTGACCTTTTTGAATACAGCAAGAGTGCACGTGCGTAGCTTTGACAGGCGCTGGAAATGCGCGAGAGCGGAGATTCCGAAAAATAATATATGTCGTCCCGTTCGGGAAAGGAGGTACATTAAAAAAATAATCTCAGCAGCCTCCATGCGCCAAATTGAAAAGAAAAAAAGCGATCTCGATATTTGTGATCGCGGAGGCAAATACTTTACTAGGGGGAATACATTCCGCTCCGCTCATTTGCATTAGACAGAACGCCTACAGCGCCGAATCCAGCCCTGACGGAAGGGAGGTCCGCGTCAGTCCACGGGCATGTGCACGTGGATGTTCGCGGCGGCCGCGGCGGTGTCGTCTTTGATTCCACCTAAAGCCCCTTCATGTTTCAAAAGTAGCGCAAGGTGTGTCGACGCATGAGGCACGTGTAACGTGCAACCCTTGGGAAGATCGTGGCGGCACAGCACAGAAAAGTATTTGGCGCAGTACTGAGCTAGATTTTAGACGCCATGTTCTTCCTAGAAGTGGCACGCGGCACGTGTCTCGAGCATTTCTACAACAATGATTTTGGTATGTAGAAGAACCACCATCGTCATCATCATCATTTACCGCCCTCTATCCGAGACCTCCACGACGATAGATGGCTCTCGCAACCCAGAAAAACCTGTCCGCGCCGAGGCTATTGTATTTGATTGGAGTGGAATGTATTTCCCCTAGTAAAGTATTTGGTGGAGGCCAACGAAAGACGATTTACGTGGTTTTCCTAAAATACAGAACCGCTTCAGTTTCCCTTTAAACGACCATTTGTAAACCCTCAACAGTTTTCTTTTTTTTTATTTATTTAAGAATACTGTCAGCCTTCACTTGAAGGCTATTACAGGAGAGGTAACAACAATATATGTCCAATCATATAAAAAATTTGAACTCTATACATATGTACATAATAGAAGAAGACTGTTACACAATTTTTAATTGAAGACAACATGAACATATCGCTACACTTTGTAAAAGGAAGAGAAATCGGAAAAAAGGAAAAACGCCCCTTTTTATTTATTGCTGGATAAATGTCTTTTCTAAAGAAGACTCGAATTGGGACATATTTGCAGAGTTAATGACATCATCTGGGAGTTGGTTCCACTCTTCAATTGTTTGCACAAAGAATGAATATTTAAAAACGTCTATCCTGCTATTATACGGTTGGATTGTTTTATCGTGATTTAATCTGCGCGATCGCTTATGTGCCTCTTTTAAATATAGTTCAGATTCAATGTTTAAGTGCTTGTTATACAACGCAAATAAGAACTTTAGCCGCGCTATTCTCCGTCTAGTTTCTAATGATTGAAGTCCACACTGGCTAAGCATTTCAGTCACAGAGTCTGTTCGTTTGTATTTATTAAGAATGAAACGTGCAGCCTGCCTTTGAATTTTTTCTAGTTTATTGATGTCTACTTTTTTGTTTGGACTCCATACAATGCTGGCGTACTCTAAAATAGGACGGATCATTGTCTTATAAGCTGTCATTTTGGCATTACTAGTTGCATTTTTTAACTTTCGTTTAAGGAAGCACAAACTTCGATAGGCAGAGGAGTAGACATTATCTATATGGGTGCGCCATTGCAAATCGTGTGAGATCACCACACCAAGGTACTTAAAACTGTTTACAATACTCAAATTAACATTGCCTATATTATAACAAAATTTCAAAACGCTTTTTTTGTTCGTTATATGGATATATGTCGACTTACGAAAATTTATTTGCATTTGCCAGTCCTCACACCATTGCCTTAAATTTTCCAGGTTCCTATTCAGAGCTAATTGATCATTAGTATTGTTTATCACAGAGTATAGAAGGCAATCATCTGCAAAAAGTTTTAGTTTTACTGGTTCTTCAATGTGCGCAGCTATATCATTTATATATATCAAAAACAATAATGGTCCTAAGACTGAGCCCTGCGGGACTCCTGAGGTTACAGATAGAGGTGCAGATAGGTTTCCATTTATCTCAACTTTTTGACTCCGATTTGACAGGTATGCTTCTATCCAGTTAACTGATTCTTATCACTACAACCCTATCTTTTTTAATTTGAATAATAATTTTTTGTGAGGTATGCGGTCGAATGCTTTTGAAAAGTCTATGCAAATTACATCGATCTGTTCCTTATTATTTACAGATAAAGAAAAATCATGAAACGTTTCCACCAGCTGCGTTACGGTTGACAAACCACGTCGAAAGCCATGCTGATGAGAGTATAACGTGTTTCGCTCCTCTAAAAAGTAAATATATATTTTGAAATGATGTGCTCCATCACTTTACAGCAAACGCTGGTCAATGAAATAGGCCGGTAGTTTTCTATCGTAAAGCGGCTTCCTCCTTTAAACACAGGGACGACACGTGCGGATAACCATTCTTGCGGGAGTGACTCCGTTTGTAATGATTTGTCGAAGATAATTTTTAAATAAAAAGATAGCCACTCTGCATATCGCTTTAAGAATTCATTCGGTATTTTATCCGGGCCTGTTGATTTTTTCGTATCTAGTGACAATAGCTTAGCAAATATTCCGGACTGGCTTATCTCTATTTCTGGCATACTCATTTCAATATCAGAATCAAGGACCTCATCGAGATTTTGTAACTCGTGGGCTTTATTTAGATTTAGATATAAAATAATGCTGGCTGAAGAGCGAAGAGGCTTGGACAGGGGTAGGGGGAGGACGGGACTTTTGGCACGAGGGGAATTACGGAACGGGGTAATTGAAGGCGGGGTTCTCGAATCGTGAGGCTAATGACGCGCGGCTTTTGCGACTGGGACGCTGCGCGCGGGGCAATCGTGCGACACCCATCGTACTTTTGTGGTTTGTCCCTGCACAATCCTAGTTTTCTTTGTCTTTGGGTGACTCTGGAAGATTTATTTCGCACCACCCCGAAAGAGGGAGAGGATAAGGTGCTTTTGTACGTATTTTGAGCGAAGGGTTATTCTTTTATAATCTAGATGGAGAATAGCGATGTCTGGGCACGTCTGGGACACACAAAGCAGAAGACATTCCCTCTTTCCCCCTTTTTTGTGGTTGCCGGAAAGCGTCCTGTGGACATCGTCCAGTTCCGGCTTGTACACGCTAGGTATCTTCGCACATTTTCGCGGTAGGAGTTGAGAAGAAACCCTTCGGCATTGTTATACAAAGAAGAAACCGCGAGTCCTGCATACTCTTCTCGTTTTCCTGCCTCCGGAGTTGCAAGTTTTCCCTGCCCCTAAATACGGTGAGTGGGACATTTATAATAGTTACGGGCACTAGTTCACAACTATACACTGTTATTGAAATACCA